>HE671859.1:146656-164198 GCA_000313835.2 Heliconius melpomene melpomene
TCTTTTTCCTTTTTTTGGTTTCACGCAGTATGCGAGATACATGTCAAGATAGGTAGAAGCAACCCGGAAACCTAGTATTAAGGCACTCCATTCCTTTTAAAATAATATTTGCATTCAGTAGGAATCGAATCCACAATCCTGGCGTTGACAGTCGCACCCTTGTGCCCCTGCGCTACAACGACCTCAAGAGTTTTTCTTGTTTCTTAAATAAAGAGCGAAGTTCTCGATTTTACTATATGTTTTTTTTTTACTAGAGGCATTCTGGTGCAGCACCGGCGCGTCTAATAATAAACGCGACGGTTGTGAGTTCAATGAAATAAATAAAGGCGTAAAAGATAATCTATATATATAAAAGGACTTGTCCTCACTGACTGAGGTAAGACGCACGCACAGCCGTAACCGCTGATGGTAGAAACGTGAAATTTGGACAGATGTTTACTTTTATAATCTGGACATCCACTAAGAAGGGATTTTGAAAAATTTTTACCCTGAAGGGGTGAAATAGGGGTTCAAAGTTTGTATGGAAAAAAAAAAATCGGCACCGATTTTTATAAAATTTGAAATTTAGATTTTTAAAAGTATTTAATTGAACACGTGTTTCATCGTTTTTTAGAATTCTCCCCCTAAGGGTGCAAATAAGGGGTTGAAAGTTAGTATAGATTTTTTTTTAAATCGGCACCAATTTTTAAAAAATTTGAAATTCAGACTCTTAAAAGTATTTAATTGAACACATGTTTCATGGTTTTCTAGAATTCTTCCCCTAAGGGTGCAAATAAGGGGTTGAAAGAGAATATATAAAATATGGAAAAATTTTTAAAACGCCACCGATTATTATAAAACTTTTAATTTAGACTCTTAAAAATATTTAATTGAACATGTGTTTCATGGTTTTCTAGAATTCACCCCCTAAGGGTGCAAAAAAGGGGTTGAAAGCTTGTATGGAAAAATCTTTAAATCGCCACCGATTTTTATAAAATTTGAAATTTAGACTCTTAAAAATATTTCATTGAACACATGTTTCATGGTTTATTAGAATTAACCCCTAATTACGCAAGCGAAGCTGCGCGCGTCCGCTAGTCTATATATATAAAAAAACTTGTCCTCACTGACTGAGGTAAGACGCACGCACAGCCGCGTAGAAACGTGAAATTTGTTCGGATGTCATCTAGTGGATGTTGAAGGGATTTTGAAAAATTTTAACCCTAAAGGGGTGAAATAGGGGTTGAAAGTTTGTATGGATTTTTTTTTTAAATCGCCACCGATTTTTGTAAAATTTGAAATTCAGACTCTTAAATAGATTTCATTGAACACGTGTTTCGTGTTTTTTTAGAATTAACCCCTTAAGGGTGTAAATAAGCAGGCGAAGCTGCGCGCGTCCGGTAGTTTAATATATGTACCTAACACAATACTAGTCAAGAGCCGGAAATTTATCTAAATTAATTTTTCTCAGAGGCGCGAGTTCAAAAATCGTTACGATTAAACGTGTATACGTTTTCTTAAATTTTTTTTTGTCGTATACTACGTGTGGAGTAACACTTTCAAAATATTTTATGTTTTTTTTTCACATTATTAAAATATTGACATGAATATTAATTTCATCATAAAACTACCATAATTATCAACATTTTTTAATTAAAGTTGTTACCTTTTCCGTTGATCCGTGAAAAATAAACATAAAAAAATTTAATCTTGATCTATATATAGTGAAATTTCGATTTGTAAAGTACAGATCGGTGGAGTAAAAGAAAAATGGCAACCAAAACTTGCTGCGTGCTTTTTGGTAAGTCACATTTATATTTTACATTTATATATTTATAGCATCTTCACGGGGTATCCCGCATACAGTAGGGTAGAGACCAAGTGCACCATACAATTCTCGAGACTTTACCTGTTGAATGGCGAAACTTAACGCCGCATTTATGTATTACCAAAACAATGAAATGAAATTAATTCCTGCGAGTGGAGGTCGAAGTCACGTTGTGATGCTGCGCCACGATGAGGCTTTTTGTAAAATATAAGAATAATAATTACACTTCAATTATAAACTGTTTTATATTCCTTTCAGCGCTGTTCTACTCTGGCCAATGCAACCCTCTCGGCCAGACAACACTATGCGAGAGTCAATCCATGCCCAACATGATGTCTCCAGCTGGCACCACCGTCTGCGAAAGTACATCTAATTTATACCCCTCACAATTCCCCTTGTTCAGCAACCTAGCACTCCCCTTGCCTATGTCGATGCCATTACCAATGCCAATGCCGATGCCGCTGCCAATGCCGATGCCAATGCCGATGACAATGCCGCCTATGCCTATGCCTATGCCAATTCCTTATCCACCTTTACCCTTTATCCAGCAAAATCCAGTATCACCGACGACTGTATGTGAAACCCTACCATCTTATGGGCCCGTGATGGACCCCACATTGGGAGGTTATCCATTCTATCCAAGACCTATGTCAGGAGCGGGTCAAACTACAGTATGTGAAAGTCAGTCCAATCTAGGAGTTTATCCAAGACCAATGCCTTTGGGCACCGCTACCATATGTGACTCGACGTCCAATCTTCTTGGATACCCATTCGGAATACCTTTACGTCCTCTACAACCTATAGTCTATTAGGGCTGTCTACGAAAAAATAAACTATCTATAATATTTGAAAATGGCTAAATCAAGAACAGCTCCGAAATTGGTCTCATTGAATGAAAAAAAAAGCCAGATGTTTCTGTGTTTTCTGAATAAATAATCTTCTCCATATAGTTCTCAACAAAACGTTAATTTGGATACATTTCCGGAAAACTGATCATTCTCAATAATTGCTTATTATTAACACTATCAATTAAAATACTATTCAATCCCGTCAATTCAACTTAATTCAATTTAAAGCATCTGGACCCAAAAATATATATTTGTGTAAATTTGTAAGCCTTATCGTATGTATAGCTTTGGTCTAAATAAATGTATTTATCATTATATTTGAGTTTTATTTTCACGTTCTAATCTCGCAGCAAGATTTCAGTGTTGGTATTTGAGGAAATATTTATTTCCAATCCCGCGAGATCCCTGTGTTGCAGGATTGCGCATAAAAGAACATTAAGCATAGCAAACATTGTTTCAGTGGTATCTATACTAAAAGCTTGATAGTGTTCTAACGGTTGGTACTCTCCACCTACCCTACCTACATGCAGGATAAGGATTTAAGCAATAACAAAAATGAATATAGTCCGTAATCTCGTCCCCAATCGAGCAAACAGTTTAATTAAATTTTAAAGTAATTTTATTAAAATGACCACAATATTAATGCTATTAATATGAAATTTAATCTTCTTATTGTATTAAAATTTGCCACATATTTGGTTTTTTGGTTGTGATACGACGATAATGAACGATAATGGTTTCAGGCTCAAATTCGGCATAGAAAACATTTTTTTAACTTCGCCCCGTATTCTGAGCGTAATGGGGCAGAAAGATAGAATCTATAGATAAGACACTCTGTTTCCCATTTTCCACTCAACTTTTGAGATATTGTGAGTTAAGTGGCGAGACTTTACGCCACAGTTTGTTTTTTTTTTTGGAAATCGATTCCACTATGCTATGCTGAGACCCTGCAGCTGTGCTGTTGCGTCACGGCCGCCCAAAAAAAGTTACTGAACACATCATTTTTTTTAACTGAATATAAAAAAAGGAGTTTAGTAATTTGTCCTATTGTACGACGTTGTTGAAATAGGAGGAAATGTATGTACGGATTGATGCCAGTGGCCGAGGTGAACAAGATATATAAAGAACAAGGCGTTGGCGATTCTTTCTGGCTGGCTACTCTGCTAGGGATAAAATGTGAAGCTAATAAAAATAGGATAAAGAAAAGACAAATATAATGCTCAAACCCGTATTCATTTCGTTCGCTCACACATTTTGCAAATGTAACTTAATTTAATTTTTTTAAATATTCATATATATTATATATATATAAAATAAATATTTATACAATACATACATTATTATAATAGTCACTTTAAAATTTAACAAAACAAAGACAACCAAACCTATTCAGAGTTGACATAAAAAGGATGGCAGAGTACATCATATTATTTAAATTTAACTTATGACATGAAATTCCGTTCAATTTGTCATGTTATTTCAGGAGTAGGCTTGGTTCTTGCTTTGTGTAATTACTTTAGTAGACAAGAGGTTCTGGGCACGGTGATGGGCATGGTGGGCACGGTAGAGAACAGGGTATTGGGCAAGGTGGACAAGGTGGACAAGGTGGACAAGGTGGACATGGTGGGCAAGGTGGACACGGGGGACATGGCTCTGGATACGGATTCGGGCATGGTCTGAAGACACATATTCGGGCACATCCACAGTTTCGGAATACTGGCGGGTTCGGCTGATAGCATATTGTTGGTGTCTGTGATAGAAGAATCCTGGGTGGCTGCACGATGAGCATGTCAGGAGGTGGTGGTGTGATTGGTGGGGGTGTCACCTAAAAAAATATCAGTAAATCAACATTTTTTTTGTACCGTATTATGGAAATTTTATTTGAGTCTATCAAGGACTGATAATTTTTTGTTTTTCACGCTGTATTCCGTATATAATAGAGGAAATCTAGTTTTTGAGACATTGCGTGTTTAGTGGCGAAAATTAACAACACACTATGTCTTGTATCTATTTAGCGACTTAGATATTACCCAATGTTAACTGGTATACTTCTACAATATTGATATATATATCCCAAGAAGTTTCTAGTTTTAAACTCCTATAATGGATCGAAGGGCGACCTTTAGTACTAAAGTAATTAAGACAAACTTAAATCGAAAACAAACTAACAAATTGTATTGAAAATCGTTCGTAACCAAATTGCTAATTTACGAAATTGAGGTCAGAGTTTGTCCTCGTGATATTTAGCTTAAGTAGAAGTTAGAGAGGCGGCTGTAGCTTCGATTGAGGGAAAAAAATATTTTCATTTCCTTTCTCTAGTAACAAGAAAAAGCGTGACGTTTAATTTACCGCCACTGACGCCACCCAATACATAATTTCTCAAAATTTTGACTGAAAGTGGAGAACAGAATTTAATTAATTCTCCCTTCTGACGTAGTCTAGGTGAAGCTAGAAGTAAAGCAATATTTTAAACTTAAATTTGAAAAAGAATGATTAATGGTAGTATAGACAGTAGACACATTATTTCGAAATATTAAGATAGCAGAAAAGTAAGCTTGAGTTCTACGTATCCGATAACAAAGTATAGACTGTACACGACGCGGAGCACCTAATCTTCAATAAACAAAGCAATAGGATACACAATTTTTAAATTTTTAAAACATTTCTGAATTTGTCATGATATTTTTATCCATTTCGGCCACTTACTTTAAGTATCGCTGGTACTGGCGGAACTACAGGCGGTGGTCTGACCACGATTGGTGGTGGTCGAGGCGGTATTACCGGCTCCGGTTGGACCGGTATCGGTGGAGGGATTGGGGGTTGAACTGGAGGAGGCTGAACTCTAATTGGGGCTAATGCTGGTGGTTGAATGGGGGCTGGCTTGACCCAAATTACAGGTGGTTGGGGTGGTTTCACAGAACCAGGTCTCACGATTATTGGATTCGGTGTCGGAAATCTTATTTGGCCGGGTTTCACTAATACGTAACCTGTAAAATGTTAAACTATTAATCACAAAATTAGAATAAAATTTTGGAAAGTTTGTTATGTTTACTTGTATACAAATATATTGTAAAATTTTAGAGTTAGTATGGTTGAACGCACTAATCTGTAAATTTACTGGTTTGAATTGAAAATCAATTTTTGTGTTGTATAGTCCAGTTATAGAGAAATGCCATAGGCATTTCATTAATCCTTTCCGTGTGACCGTAGTTAGAATTAAACCTTTTTACCTATCATTACTTACCAGAGGGAGCTTGTCCATACGCGTATTGAATTGGTGGTATACTTGGATTACATGGTCTTATTTGTATTGTTTCCTGGCATGGATCAGGATATGGAGATGGTTCAGGACAAGGCGCGTCACATGGTTGTACATATGGTGGTAGAGGGTCTGGACATGGTGAGCCAGGGTCTGGACATGGAGGCAGAGGATCTGGGCATGGGTAATACTGCGGATCAGGTACCGGCTGCCCAAGGGAATACGTGAGAAGAGCTGAAATATAGAAAATTTATTTTAGGGTCTTGGTGGGGAATAAAGTGTCTAAGCACTAGGTTTACTTTGCAAAATTACCAAATAACCAAACAACTGTCCCCGCAGCCATCTTCCAGTCTGATTTTTTCTTCTTTATCCCCCTCTTTATATATTATGAGTTAAACTAAAGTTTATATTTATTTTTAAAGTGCGAGATTTAACCTTATTTCCTTAGAATAAAGACTGGAATCGTTAAGAAATCATTAATACATAAATATTTAAAATGATATAGATTTATTTTAAAACGGTCGATTTAAACAATTTTCAAAGGTTTTTACAAACTTTTACAGTTTTGACTTTTAAAAGATGGTTGTTTTATTTTTAATAATGGTATAATAGCGTGTGGAATTTTATGTCAAAAAATAATGAAGCAAGAGTGAGTGGTAAGAACGATAGGGAGAGACCTCAGTTGACGTGACGATGATACTGGAGGGAGAAAGATCACGTCAAAAGCATGAGGACTCCAAGGGCATGTATAAGGAAGTTGACAACAGTAGACGAGATAAAAAAGTATGTAAGAAGTATGCCGAAAGCGTTGGCGCTCCTTTCTCTCTGGCTGTCCCACTAGAGATGAAACTTGAAACTATAATATTTGTTTATTTTTCACTATACCATTTATTATTCAACTAGCTTTTACCTAGTCGGCGTTGAGCTTCACTACTTAACACGCATTGCCTCGAGAATTAGGCAAAGAATGGGGAACGGAAGGGTCTTAATGGGACTGGAGTCAATTACCACTAAGTTACCAAGTTACCTCAGCCTACCTTCCTAAGTGCGATAAACAGCGTGAAGCTAAAAAAAAGATTTTACTTGCGGTTAGACCAATATAGTTAAATGGAAATAACTGCTTATTGTGCACACATGACATATTCTAATTGCGAGAGATACCTCTGATCGTACGTACAGTGGGGTACATGCATGATTAACATATTGTTATATACTCCATATTTTTACTGGTTAAAAGAGTGTTTCGTTGTAATGCTCCTCCTCCTAGAACGTTAAACCTATAGCTCTGACATTTTGGAGGAACGTTGCGGACGACGCGGTAGTTTGGTGATAATTGGAATTGTAGTTTTTAAGTAAATGGTCAAAATGTGTCCCATACAGTTTACCTGTGGAATGTTTTAAAATGGACGTGCACAGTCTTACCCAGCGCGTGGTGACAAAACAGAAAATTTCGCAAAATTTTCGTAAAAATTTTTGCAAGATTGTCGCAACATAGCTTCGTTCAGCTCCACCCGCCGTGCACAGCATGTGGCGGATCCTTGTTTAGTCTTTCTCTATAAATAGATTATACAAAACAAAAAGCCTTTTTAATTTTTAACCAGCAATTTCTGAGATTAACGCGTTCAACCAAACAAACTCTTCAGCTTCATATTATTAGTACAGGTACTTTATCTCAAATATCAAGGAAGCAATCTCCGAAGAGGTATTAAAATTTATCACTTCAGAACATTTTACGAACGAAACTTTTCAAAGTATTTCTCGTTGATTAGATGTTTGATTAACTTTGAAAAGATTTTATCTGAAGCCTCTTCTTTATTGTATTGAACCATAGAACCGTACACTATAGCTGTTATTGCCTCCCTGCTATTTCCCATATAATCAATCATTTTCCATATCATCAAAACAGAAAAATATGGAAAAAATTGGAGGAGGATTTTTGATCATGAGGTTAATGCTGTTAGCCGATCATGAGGTCTCTGTCCCTGAAGAAATGCAAGCACTATGTGGCTGCCTGTGAGGAGGCTATGCCTTGAACATGTATTTGTTAGTTTTAGTTTTGTATTTTTTTATCATCAAGTCATAGAAATAAAGGCTTATTATAATTATTTCCCATATATAGCAGAGTGGGCAGAGGGAACTTGTTAACCTAGTAGTTAAGACACTGCGTTGCCCATTAAGACATTTTTCTTCCTCTATTTCTTTCTACAGACATTAGACATTTTTCTTTCTATTGCGTGTTACGTAACGGAACTCATCGACGCACTTTCGCGACTTGTTTCGATCTCAGGGGACGATTACATTTAACACGTGTAATGAAATCGTCTTGTCACAATAGAACAGTGTTTGACTGTAAACGCTACAGCTGTGTGTTTGATTCCCATTCAGAGAAATTAATTATTTTTATTTTCTCACTCTGATAAAAAAAACAAAGCGCGGCGTTGAATTCCGCCACTCAACACGGTGTATCTCAAAAATTGGGCAGCTGAGTCTTTTATCATTAGCGTTAGCTTAGTCATATCTATAATCTATACTTGGATACATGCTCTGAGCAACCCAATGGGTACATTACCTATATCCATGAAATGTCAAATAGTTACTTATCATCTCTTTAGTTAACCCTGCTATGTATATATGCGGGATACAGCGTAAAGCAGATCTATCACAAAGGTAAATTCAAAATGCCTTACAGAAACAAGTACATAAATCTTCATTAAGTACAGAAATATTTACCTACTCCAGTTACCTTATTCAAAGAACAAACAATATTTTTATTCTATAGGACGATGGTTGTGGATTCAATCCCAGCTTGAGAAAATGTTTACATTTAATATAATGTAACATTTTTAGGTCAAAGTGCGGCCCAAAATTTCACTTCTCAACGTAATGACTCTCATCTGGGGCGGTGCGCAGGCAACAGAGTGTCTAAACACTACGTTGCCTCTGCCTGTCCCACTGTATACGGGATAAAGCGTGAGTGAATTTTTCACAGAGTAAATTCAAGTAGAACTTCTCTAACGATAGAAATATTTACCCCAGTTACGTTATTCAAACAAAGTCGACAACGAGCGACGACGTGATTCAAATATAAAGTAAGAAAAAGATTAAAAGTATTTTCTATATACTTAGTCGTTATAAAGACAGTGATGGTTGTGGACTCGATTCAAATTCGGGGCTATGATTATATTTAAATTTGTTTTATTTCTCCGCTTTGGTAGACAAGACGTGGTGAGTTTTGTCACTCAAAATAAAAATATCTTCAGTAGGTAGTGTCTTCACACGAGGTCTCTGTTGGTCTCGTTCCGTATTCTGCTATACATATACAATATACATATAAAAATTGTTTGTCATAATAAATCTTTTATTATGGTTATTTTTAACCTCCTTCAAAGAGCATTATAATTGCATGTTTAGTAGCGGAACTTAACGCCGCACGTTGCCTCGTTATCAGAATTGAAAATATTAAATACATTAATCATTTTATCGAATGGGATTCGAACACACAATCTGTTGCTTTGAGAGTCGCACGCTTGTCTCTGGACTCCCTGCGCCGATTATTCTCAATATAATTATGAAGATTATTAAAAGAAAATATCTTGCATGCACGTAACCGTGTAGGATATTTTCTTTTTAATATCATTAAAACTTTCTTTTAGTTTAGCAGGTAGCCCTTTGAGATATGAGTCTATCATGGTATTTAGATATGGACTTAAGAAAAACGTTGGAGACTTTGGAGATTTTTTCCGCATAGTTAATTTAGGAATCCCTACCTCAAAGGGAAGAAACGGAATCTTTTAGGACCAATCAAATTCAAACCAATTAAAAGATTTAGCTTAGCATAACATTTATTCATTGTTTTGCTGCATTTTTTATGCAATTCACCTCGCAATCAAAACCTACAGGGTACTATTTCTCGTGCTATTTCTCTTAATTTATACGCCGGTATTTGCGTGAAAAATCGTGAAGGTACCTATTTTTTATTTTAATATATATAAAGCCAATATTTTGGGCAGTGGATGTAGGTTGTCAATATAATAATTATATTTAATATAGATTTTTCTCTGCCATAGAAAGCTTAATTATTATTCTATGATGCAAATTTATGAGATATCATTAGAATAGAATGTTAGGACGGGTATTTTGTATACCAAAATTAGAAATTAGAGAAATTTTAAATTAGGTTATTCAAGGATTCAAAAAAAATTCACATAATCATATAAATGTACATACATATATTTTTATAATAAACTATAAACATTACATTTGCAAAAATTTTAAAAACTAACGAAACTAATACGGGCTATCCAAATATTAACCTTTGCATTTGTCAATTCTGGTCGAGATCCATTTGAAAAGTTTAAACGCTATAGAATCTTACATGAATATATTAAAATAAGAAAATTTGCCCGCTTCCATGCAAAATGAAATTTTTTCTAGAAATATATTTCCAGATTTATCTAGAAATGATAAATATTTCTCTAAAAAATAGGCTAGATTAATATATTTATGTAATATAAAATATAACATATTGTATTTAGTTCAAGCATGGGTCACATGGGTAGGGAGATGGGCATGGATTCACGCATGGATCGCATGGGAATGGATTCACACTTAAATCACAAGGATTTATTTGGTAAGGAGATGGACATGGATCCAAACCTGGGTCACAAGGATATGGACATGGGTTCATGCATGGGTCACAAGGGTAACCTGGGTCCATCCAAGGGTCCGGGTAAGGTTCTGGGCAAGGGTTCGGGCACGGATTCGGGCAAGGGCATGGGCACGGATCGGGACATGGACCAGGACATGGTCCAGGGTAGTAGTTGATGCCGGAATCCCCTGCGCTTTCCCTGTTATCAAGAACGCTAGTCCTGAACATGATTGTTGGTGGCTGAATGTTGGCTGGAGCTGGAGGCCGCACCACTATTTGTGGAGGAGTTATCACTTGTGAGTCTGGTTGCCTTATTGTGATTGCTGGGGGCTGTATTACATTGGGGCATGGTGGCCTTACTATAATTGGTGGTGGTGTAATTGGTGGTAGTGGATTCGGTCTTACACAAATTGGCGGTACACGTACTGGTGGTAACGGGGCTGGTCTTACACAAATTGGAGGTGGTGTTATCGGTCTTTGCCGGGGTGGCTGGACTTCTATACTTGGTGGTTGGATAGGCCTCAAAGGATTAGGTCTAACAAGTATGGGTGGAAGTTGTATCATTATGTCGGGGTTCACGCGAGCATATATTGTCCCTCCAAGTACCGGGTATGATTGGAAACCAGCTGCTTGGAATTGCTCTCCGATGTTGTTTCTCGGTATGATCACTCTTATGGGTCCTTCGCCACTTGGACCTGAAAATAATATTTTAATGTAATATTTATTAGTGGTTGTGCCGCTACGCCACGATTCAAGTCATTGTTATATTATTAGTTTACTTACTCGGTTGAACATCATCATCATCTGGCTCTGGACATGGTGGGTATGGCGGTGGGTATGGTGGTGGGCATGGTGGTGGACATGGTGGTGGGCATGGCGGTATATATGGCTCCGGACACGGGGGACAAGGTGGAGGACATGGCGGAAGCGGACAGGGGTTCGGGATGACACAGCATACCTGTGGCGTTGGAGCCGCAGCCACAGATGATATAAGCGCTGAAACAAGTAAAATGACTTATACATCATGCATACATTATTTTTTCCATGAATTTATTACAAGTATTGTTTTTTTTTAATTAAATATAGACAATTAGACAACTTATTGACCACAAAGACTCTAAAGGTCTGTTTCCTTTTAGGTCTGAGCATGACCATCGTCCTCACAACAGTATAAAGGATGCCTTTTGCATAACTACGGAATTTAACCATAAGAATTGTATTCTAGTGTTTAAAGATATCTGTTTGAGATATTGGTCCGAAGGGTGGTAACTGATCCAATACCAAAGTACTAATCGCCGAAAATTTTACCAAAAACAATTCAGAATCCTTTAAATGTTGTTAAAACTAGCTTATTATTTTTAGAATTTTAGATTCTAAACATTTTACTTCGGGACTAACAAGCCTTTGAACTACAAAGCCGAGGTCGGAAGCGAAAACATTGCAAAAATAAAACGTCCTTTTGTTATAAGACAATAAAGAAAACATATTGTTTATTTAATTCATCAAGAGTATTCAAAGGTTCTTTCATGAAACTGAAAATCTAGTTAAAATTTTAAAAGAATTTCTTCATTTTCTACTTCCTCACTGTACATTTTTTTTAAATATAAAAATGTAAAAATCACCCAGGCTTCACTTTGTATACCTCACATAGCAGGATAGACAAAGGAAAGCTAATTTCAGGACACACGCGTCTTCTTTTTTTAAAACTTTAAACCTTGTTTACCAGAAAGGAAAAATTAAAATAATTTATTCCTCCGAGTGGAAATCGAACCCACTATCGTCAGATTTACTCTTACGGTCTTCTAACTGTGCCACGGTGGCAGCAAGGCCTTATTTTGAAATTGAAAATTATATGTACATATTTACCTATAAAACCCAATGCCGTAAGTCGCCCCATCCTCGAACTTGGCAGCCATCGATCGTTCCATCCTTATATACCATTAATCACCAATAAACAATGATAACGCGTGAAAATTTCCAAATTTGTTTTAAATATTTCAACTCGAGCTTTAATATACAATATATTGTATATATTATTGAAAATTTTAACCTATTGTGGAGCTTATTTAAATAAGGGTACAGTTGAAAATTGCTTGATGTCGAGGGAATTAATAATGCTATATAAATAAAATGGAGTTCAACATTTTTAGACATTCGGTGAAATGGGGATTTACGTTTTGGTCTTGTTCGGTGAGTTATTTCTTTTTTAATTTCAATAATTTTCTTTGTGGAGAGAGAGAATAAATAGAAGAATGTATATTTTTTTTATCTTCACTGTATCCGCATACAGCAGAATAGACAAAGGGACCCTAGTGTTAAGACACTTCGTTGCCCACTTTTTGCCGAAAACTTGAGGCATTCAAGGTCTGAGGCCTGGGCCAGGCCTCAAATACTGCTCCCCCAGGCAGTTTATAAAAAGTGGAAAATATTTAAAATGTGACGAAAAACTTGTTTTTAAACTAGAGAGCTATTTGCTGTCAAAGAGAAGACAAAAACTGTCCAGCGTACGTATGAATGTCTTTCCCATTGTCATGAATGAAGATTCCCTGTACCTACCCTTCTTTGTGCGGACTACAGCGAGAAGCTAAAAAAATAATAATATAGACATTCTTATATATTTCTAAGTATTTAGTCCCAAACGTTCTGTACATCCATAAACTAAGAAGATATCTCTGTGAAGTAGAAAATGTATACATAATGGCTTTATTATACGCTGTTTTATTCCTCTTATAGCGTCTATTCATTACTTTTGATCTATGTTTGCTGCGTGCTCGTTGTTTTAATGGGGAGTTGATTTCATTGTACGCTGTATCTGGGAACCTAGTGTTAAGACACCCCGCTCCCATTAAGACCGAATTCTGAAGGCATTGTGTTAAGTGGCGAAACTCAACGCCGCGCTTTGCCTCCTTGCCAGAGCGACAAAATGAAAATATTAATGGGGTTTGACAAAAGTTCTCCTAGAAAAAATTCTTCATAATATAGGACCAAGTAGATATCCATTTGTGTACGCTTAAGCTTTTCAAACTACACACCAGATGGAAGTTTATAAGCATACTAGCGGACGCGCGCAACTTCGCTTGCCTATTTAAGGGTGAATTCTAATAACCCATGAAACATGTGTTCCATGAAATATTTTGAAGTCTAAATTTCAAATTTTATAAAAATCGGTGGCGATTTAAAGATTTTTCCATACAAACTTTCAACCCCTTATTTGCACCCTTAGGGGGAGAATTCTAGAAAACGATGAAACACGTGCTCAATTAAATACTTTCAAGAGCCTGAATTTCAAATTTTATAAAAATTGGTGCCGATTTAAATTTTTTCCATACAAACTTTTAACCCCTATTTCACCCCTTTAGGGTTAAAAATTTTCAAAATCCCTTCTTAGTGGATGTCCAGATTACGAAAGTAAACATCTGTCCAAATTTCACGCTTCTACCATCAGCGGTTACGGCTGTGCGTGCGTCTTACCTCAGTCAGTGAGGACAAGTCCTTTTTATATATATAATAAGATTATAATGTCTGTACTAACACTATAAAGCTGAAGAGTTTGTTTGGTTAAACGCCCTAATCTCAAGAACTGGTTCGAATTGCTAAATTATTTTTATATTGGATAATCCATTTATAAAGGAAGGCACTATATCATATGACATTACACCTGGTGAAGAGTTTTGATGGAGCTTAAAGAACCGGTGTTAGAGTTACCTCAGCCACTTATACAAATATGGTGTGTTATAAGATAACCTTTAATTATTTCCATTTTCTTCTATTATATAGGAGTGAAGTAGAGAATCAGATATTTGTAATTTGTTGTAAAAACATATTTTTGTGCGTTTACCCTTCCAAAGGCGACATAATAAAACAATCATAACCATCAAGTTCAATATAAGAATCAAATCCACAACCGTCGCGTTTATCAGTCCATCGCTAGGCCCCTATATATTTTTGTATTGCTATCGTATTTGGTAAAGACAAATCCTCCAAGAATTAATTTAGCCCCAACAATGGCCGCCTTTAGACGAAGTTTATTAATAAGCAAAGTTTTTAGGTATACAATTAATTCTATAGGAAATGCAAATTTATTTGGCGATTTTGATTACATTCGGATATTTAGATGACACCGACGTGGCTTACAGAAGTGTATAATAGGAAACGAATTTTGTTGGTTCGTTCCCATTTTATAAAAATATTTAAATACTACGAGGAATATATCCCAATATTTACATTTTTGAAGGATATAAAGGAAAAACATAATATTAGGACATTCTATACTCCACAACAGAAGAAGCGAAAATATTTCTACTTTTTTTTTCATACTAACCAACAAGGCATTAAATTCCACTACTCATTACGCAAAGTGAAAAATAAACAGAAAGTGAGGAACGGAGTGTCTTACCACTAGGCTAGGTTCTCTTTGTCTACCCTGTTATTAAAGGCGTGATCTTTTCGCCTTTTTATTTTTTTTCTACCAGTACCTACAATTATCACGTGTACAACAAGACATTTCTTATTTTTACAAGCTTTTTTAAATAGGATTTCAATATTTTCCATATTTTTTAAATTTTCCAGCCATTATCAGTTCAGCAGTCGCCGCACCTTGGCGTTGCTGCAAGACCCAGGACGGCAGCACCATATGTTTTGGAGACATCGGACAACCGTGTATATCACAACCTTATATATCAGTTCCGAGGCCATGTCCACCATGCAGCGATTCCGCCATGATTTACACCCCACCGGTATGCCCACCATGTCCACCATGTCCACCATGTCCACCTTGCCCACCATACCCACCATGCCCAAACCCTTGTCCCTGCCCAATGTATTAGTAAAGAAATTAAATTTCTGAACTGTTATGTCTTCTGTTCTATATCCTACATGAAAATTTAGCTTAATTTGATATTTTTTATGAAGACAATTATTAAAATATCCTATGTTTTGGTTGGAGATTGTTTGTATTTTCAAAATTATTACATAAATTTTTTGAATAATAAATATGATTTGGAATTGAATTTTATTTTTATTTATTTGTGGTATATTTGGTGGGTTCATTTCCCACTCTGAATGTATTTTCATTTCCTGTCTATTCTATAGCCTAGATAAAAACTTATTAAGTATTTTCTTTTTTGTGTGGCGTTCGATACAGTGAGGCACTGTCCCATTGCATTGTGTTGTAAGTGCAACAATATAAACATATTTAAATTAAATCTTTATCTGGAACAGCAATATATTATATTCGTTTAGTTTAGATTTTTGATACAAGAACTTGGCAAAATTACAGAAAATGGTAAAGGAAACAGCCATTTCTGAAAATGTCATGTTAATAAAATTTTAAATTCATACACTGCTGTGACATTATCAACACTTATAGCTACCGAAAGCTTCAAGTAAAAGCTAGCACAAACTTTTACGTGAAGCTTTGCCTTCGTGGTCAAAGAGACATACCAACACTTTGTGTATGACATGACTAATGTCATATGACACATTCTGAGTGCAGGAGGAAACTACGGCAGCTGGTGTAATAAAATCTACGGCCTTCCTCGACAAATGGACTATTTAACGCGAGAAGAATTTTTCAATTTGAACCGGTAGTTGCAGAGATTAGTGCGCTCAACCAAACAAACTCTTTAGCTTTATAACATTACAGGCTGATTACACCACTGGCTGGCTCAAAAAAAAAAAAAAGTCGCGGAAAGCATTATCTGCCTAACAAGCTATGTCTAGTAGACAAAGTGACGTTTAACGTTTAAGCGGCGATTCTAATGACGGCTATGGCTGCTATCTGCGAGTTTTAGAGCATAGATCCATGTTTTGCTTAGATTGCAGTCGTAAATTATTTTTATATATATTTATATTGTTAGCGAACTCGTGTAAAAGAGGGTAGATGTAGGTGAAAAAGTCTACAAAAGCAGTGGAATTGTGTCAATCGGGGACAGTTGCTTGTAGGCCACGGCCCTTATCGGTAGGATATTCGTGTGAAGTATTGCTATTAGGTGATACATATGACTTTTTACAATTACGTAGAACCTCTTTCCGAATAATTTAGGAATAATATAGACGTTATGTGTTTATTGTTTTTTTAAAAACGTCAACCGCTTCCAATTTCTAACAATATTGTACCAAATAAATAACTCAAGATCTAAGTAATTATTTAATTACATATTTAAAATAGCAAGTACGTAAAAAGTAAGTAGCGTCTAATACATAAAATTTTCCTATTATTTTCGTTATAAAAAAATATTTAATTAAATAGGGAGTCTGATGGTGAAACATATAAGCAATCTTTGTCTGTGAGATAGCATTAATTATTATTAGATTACCATAGTTCCTTCGCAACCGGTGAAACTAGCCCTAAGTTTAAAATATATATATGTTGTATACATACAATGGATTAAAATATATAATCCCTCCCTCGAATGAGTGTCGTTTCTATAACAGGCGCGCACTGTCCATTGTGTGACGACTGCCTTTATTTACCTTTTTTCTTTTATTTGTTTCATTTAAACTTAAGTAACAAATTGAATTAAAGCTAGTTTCGTTTAATTGAATAATTCTTTAGATTCAACTTAATGAAAAAGAACAGATTTTCCTTTTGATTTCTATCATTTATTTGTTTCAATTTCTTTTTTTCGAATACTTATATAAATGTAATAGATTTTACTTAGAAGAGTTACCTTTAGTATCCGGATATCGTATTTCACTTCTATGGTTAGGGCTGCTGTTGCTGCTGTAAATATCGAAGGCCGAGTACAAGGCGTAAGGGAGCACTTTCCATATAGATCCTGAACCAGCTGCTATGCCAGAAAAATTCTAGAGTACCTTGGAGTCCTTTATGCACGAGTCCAGAGGCATCAATCATGATGCCCAAATCCGGATATAAGCTGCCTGGGTCAAATAGCTTATGCCCGGCTGTAATATCTTATCATATGTATCGAGGCCAGTTAGGCCAGGACATCCATGCTATATCACCGGGATACATCATC
>HE671860.1:4735-45914 GCA_000313835.2 Heliconius melpomene melpomene
GCCAACCCTTATACTGGTAACGAAGAGTACTCTTACCTAAAAGAAGGATTTAGAATATATACCTTACTCGATTATATACATCAACTTGTATATAATATTCAAACCCTAGAAGAAGAGGAGAAAATAAATTGGTCTATTATCCTGGCTGTTTCAAGCTGATCTATGATCATTATATACCACTATAATAAATGTTATTTTTGGAAAATCTACAAGCATTTTCCCAGAGTCCCGGAGAAAACCAGCAGCGAGGACGCTTCAGGAACCTGCAGGACCAGCTTCCATCTTAAGGAGGGAGGAGTTAACAATGCATAAGGATACATTCCCATGACGCCGCACTTGGACCTCGCGGAATCGAACAATAGTGTTGTAGTATTTTGCTGATTTAACTGTTTTGAATTATATAAAATTTTAATAAAGATTCTCTGTCTTCAACTTGCTTTAAAACAGAAAGGTTGTTTATAAAATTAAATAAATAATTTTTAAAAAGCCTTTTTCTCGCCTGAGTAATAACACATTAACAACATTTAACTTCAGTGTAGCACTAGTCACGACTCGTCAACCGTACTGTACTTTGTATATTTTCATTTTCATAGCGAGATTAATTTTTAACCGGGATGATTAATGATGGTTAGAGCGGTCTAGACTTAGGTCTTTTTCAGACGTTTTTTACGGGATCCTTAAAATATAAATAAGACCGTCACAGCACAAAGAAATAGCGCCTAGTTGTAAATGTGATTGTTGTGGGTTCGATTCCCAATCGAGAAATTTTAATTACTTTTTGTTAGACAAAAATCAATATATCGATATTAAGTACTATTGTAGCAAAAACTTGATGCCATCATATCATTGTGTGCGAACAAATGCTTGCCTATCTATAATAAAAAAAATGTGACATACTTGAGTAAATGCATGCACTGATAGTAGATTCAATTCTTGCCGAGTGGAATGGTTGTTACTAAGACATACGCAGGCTTTATGCAGGAAGATTAACAACAGAAGCATGTATCACTAAGTCCTTCAAAAACCTACCTGTTGTCGTTAACATCTTAAATAATTTTCTTTTACAGCTTCACGCTTTATCCACCCAAATACGAGATATTACATTTATAGTGGCGGAACTAAACGCCGTGTTTGAAGTCAGTCAAAAATGACACGAGTAACAGACGCACATGCCCATATCTCAACTTTAGCTTAAATTACCGCACATCGATCTCGTCTCGTTCGTAGTGGTGACAGAATGAAAAATTAACGCGACCCAATTCCTAACCATTGACGATGTAGAGAATATCGATGTGCCTTCATGTTATAATTATATTATGCATAAGCTTTTATGGGAAGTAGTTAATTTTTTCTATCTTCACGCTGTATCCCGCACACAGCAGGGTAGGCAGAGGGAACCACGTATTAAGACACTCCAAATTAAAAAAAAAAACCACTTCACTTTCTGCCGGATTCTGGAGGCACTGCATGTTGAGTGGCAGAACTCAACGCCGCGCTTTGCCTCGACACCAGAGCGAATTGAATTAAAGAAAATATTTATATATAGGTAAACATCTGAACATACTGAGTGACAGACAATGTACAGATGAAACTGCTGGACTCAGAAAATTTACATTTGACGTGTAGTTTGTAAGTGCACTGGAAGGATTTCCTGAAATTATCACGGGAACGGAAAAAACTGAATTTTCTATTTTTCATCTCAAATTCCAGTTGCAAGGACTAGTTAGATAACATATTTTTTTAACCGACTTCTGTAAGAAAAGGAGGTTATCAATTCGACTGTATGTTTTTTTTTTTTAATTTTTTTTTATGTTTGTTACCTCATAACTTTTGATTGGGTGAACCGATTTTGAAAAATTTTTTTTATTTGCAAGGTGAAGCTTCCCGAATGGTCCCATTTTTTTTTGGTCCATGTCAGACAATGGTATCTATGAGAAAATCACATAAGTCTTAAATTTGCATTAGGTATGTGCGCGACAAATAGACGAATAACTCAATGTCGCGCTAACCGATTTTGATGATTCTTTTTTAATTTGAAAGGATACACCACTTCAAGGATAATTTAGTGAAAGTTTGGTTAGGTTCCGATTATTGAATCCGTTGAAAATTTAGAAAGTTTGTTTTTTTGGTAAAAAATTGATTATACTGTAATAGTTACAAGCAAAAACTTTTTAAATTGATGTCAGAGGTGAGATTCCTGATCGTTGCATTTCTTATCAACCAATGTGTTCTCTATGTTCTCATTTTCAACCAACTTCAAAAAAGGGAGATTCTCAATTCGCCCGAATACTTTTTATGTATGTTCTTGACAATATACCAAAATGTAACTTTGCACAAAAATAATACCTAATTAAATAAAGTTTTACATAGGACAACCACAACCACTCGTTGACAACCACTACCATCACCATCACCACTCGTTTAAGAAGCATCATTTTAAGATCTACCCATCACTTAAAATCGTAAAATAAATTAATTTTTAACAAAAAGAAAAACCGACTTCTAACAACGAACTAAAAAGTGAAAAATAATTATACAAAGATTTTATAATTTTGAAGTCGGTGTCAAGCTAATGCTACAACACCTTTACTACAATATCTAATTACTAAGCCTGTTTGTTTTACTTGGCACCGACTTCAAAATTATAAAATCTTTGTATAATTATTTTTCACTTTTTAGTTCGTTGTTAGAAGTCGGTTTTTCTTTTTGTTAAAAATTAATTTATTTTACGATTTTTGTCAGCTAATTTTAGTTTCTTATTAATAAAGCTTTATTAATAAATATTTTTCCAACATATTTTTCGACATAATTATATATTAATACTAATGATAACGGTTATCTTTTATCTTATCTTGTCGAGTGAGCCTCATCCAGTGTACCGTGAGACGGGGTGTGTGCAAAATTCAATTTCCTTAGGGCGTGTTTAATTAAAGAGACCGACGCGTTAGATTAATGTGCTATATTAAAGTGTATGCTATAGTCAAGTATAAGGAAAACGTAATGGTTGTGGGTTCGAATACGGTGGGTGTTACTAGGTACATGGTTTGAAGTTCAACTAGATAATATCTCCAAGCGTTCGTGAGATAAAGGCTCTAGAGAGACAGATAGACAGACAAACGGACAATAAAGTGATCTTATAAGGGTTCTTTTTTCCTTAAAAGGTAAGGGACCCTAAAAATAAATAATAATAATAATGATATAATTCTCTCGAGAAAGAATCGAACTCAAATTCATCGCGTTTATAACGAAATGGCCTCAGGAACATATGTATATAAATAGAAAATGTGAGTGGTCGTTTATTTGATATCTTCAAATCAAGTTTGAGTCTCTATAATAAAGAGTGGGGTAAAGATGTACAAAAAGTGCGATGAGGCAATTTTCCTGAACGGAGCACAAAAAGTATTCTATGTATTTAAGTAATAAGAAGAAGCGTTAATGTTTTAAATTAATTATACCTAGTGTTAAGACACTCCGTTTCCCACTTACCGCCGAAATCTGGAGGCAATGCGTGTTGTGTGGCGGTACTCAACTCCGCGCTTGTCTTAATATTTAATTTTCTTAAAATACGTATATATGAATTAAAATAATTTATGTCATTTTGGGATCCTCGTGGCGCAACGACCCAGAGTTACTGGAATTTGAATAAGGTATTTTAATTTTCTTATTCTGCTAAGTTGACAAATTAAGGAGTTAAATTTCACCACTCAACATGGAAACTGGCCATGTGTTCGCCAGTGTGCCTAAACACTAAGTTACCTTAAACCACTAAGTTTCAAAAAGTATGATTCTGATTGTTGTTTGTTTTCATAAATATCTGAGCGAAATAAATGGAAATATAATGGAAATCAAATTCACAACCATCACCTTTGTTGTCATATTTACAGTCAGATGCTATCCCACTGTGCCACCACAGTTCCATCTATATTGTGTCTATCTATATGTTATATATATATATATATATAACAGTAAATTAAACAGTAAATATATTTTAGCACGAGCTTTTATAACTTAATCCACTCCTTAATGTTTCACAATTTGAAGTAAATGAAAGAATGAAAAATGAGCCGCAGTTACTTAGATATGTTCTATTAAAATAATTGCACAGATGGTTTACGAAGGGAAATTTCTTCTTTAGTGTTTACCAGAATTTTTTATATCGGTGCACAACTACGCGGCGTAGGACCCTAAAATTCGCTATGTATGAGTCCTTGGGGAACGTGTAACTAAGAGAGGATTTCCCTAAACTCCTACAGGAACGGGCAGAACAGATTTCACGTTTTGTAATTCGAGTAAACGCTACAATAAGGTTTTTTTGTATCCCGCATGTAACAGGGTAGGCAAAGGGAACTCAGGCATTGAGTGTTGTGTGGCGGAACACAACGCCGGGCTTTCACTTTGGTGCCAGAGCGAAGAAATAAAAATACTAAAAAAACGTATTTAACACGGACATTAAAATATTATAATATAAGAAAATTTATATAAGCTAGCGTGTTATTGTGAAAGCGAAAACAACATACTTTCAACACGCAATATCCTGAATTTGGCCGGAGAGCGTAGAATGGAGAGTTTTGACACTAGGTTCTCTCTGTGTTTCTTGCTATAAAGGATATAAAGAGCAAAGTACTACTTGTCTTTGATATATAGTACTTGATATGTTTGTAAACTTTATTTATAAAAAGAAAGAAAATGGTAGAAGATCAGACAAATGAAAGTGAACCAACAATCATCGTACAAAATTTGTACAATTTCGAACAAGTCAAAAGGCCCTAACTAAATATTTTTAAAAGTATTTTCATGTAAACTCGACTGAGAAAGATCTGGAATGCTGGGATGATTGTAATTAAATTGTTCTTACTTTGATTGTGTGCCGAGTTAATATTAGACGTACAGACACTAGTGTCAATTTTTTATTACACTTTGGAACAATGTTAATATTATCTTTTAATATACTTTATAAGGTCTTAGAGATTTTATATTATATCATTTTTGTCTTGAAATTAGGACATTTTTTACCATGTAAATTCTTAGTAACTTTAATAATTTTATTATACATTTAGCAGGGTAGGCAATGGCAACAAAAAATGGGTAAAGACACTGTTGCCCACGCACCGCCCAATTAACGAGATAGCGCGTGTTGAGTTGCGGCTTGTTAGACTGTCGTATCACAGTGGGAAAATGTAAGGCAATGGGTCCAAACCGTATTTGTGGGAATGGATATTTATATTGTTTTCATTTCCACACTCTGGTAGACGAAGCGCGATGTTAAGCTCCGTTATTCAACACACAATATCTTGAAAGTTATGTCCAATGTGGAGAACTTAAGAGTTTTAACACTAGATTTTCACTGTTTCTTCTGCGGGGAATTTAATATAATTGATTTCCCCAGATGGGAATCGCAGCCGTTGCGTTTAAAGTCAGGCACTGATTTTAAATACTAAAAAAAAAAAGAATAATGTTGAAAATAAAATAGTATTTCCGGTGAATATATAGAATAAAATGCGAAATTCATTGAAGCGAACTAAGAAACTAAGTGTGACGTTTCATTTGTGCACATTATTGAATCGGAGTTATTGGACTATTGGCTATCCGTGCCGAGTGTAATGGAGACCTCTATACGGGGATGTTTATTATTTTTAGAATTAAACTCTGTATCCTCTACATAGTGAGGTAGGCAGAGGGATTCCCATTCTCCCTTTTTCGAACGGTATTGAGAAATATTGTGTGTTGAGCGGCGGAACTCACCCACGTACTTTCTTTTGAATTTTGTCAGAGCTTTCAGAGCTTTTAAACTCTCTCTCTCTTGATATTTTAATATTTTATAAATTGTTTTATATTTTATAAATTCCAATTAATAAGTTTAATTACAATAACGACTCTTTCGCTTTTTAGTTCTGTAGTGAGCGGCAGGTGGGTGGACTGTGGACCGCGTAAATTTCATTAAAGCCCAGCTTTTGAAATTATATTGAGATACGAGTATAGTTGGGAAAGTTTTTAAAATTAAAAATATTTTCTTTTCCCTTGACAAAAGATTTAATTAATCTGGTTTAAATCTAGTTACTATGATTTATTTATTTTGTGTTAATTTGGCGAAAATTTCGAAACGAAGTTATATACGAATACTAGTACCTACATCGGAAGCTGAAGAATGGAGTGACTTAACTCTAGGTTCTCTCTCTCTGCTGTATGCGGAGGCAGCATTACGCGTACGATGAATTGAGATCAAATAAATAAAGAAAAATGTATAAAATAAGGAGAAACCAGAAATTGGTAGATATATTTGTGAATCTCAAATTTTAGAGTAATGCGAAGAAAGGAAAGCTTGGACAATTATCTCTAAGATTCACTAAAAGAGCAATTTCAAGCAATAAAGTATAACTAAATATATTTAACTTAAGAAAAGAAATCTCACTTAACGAATAACATAGTTAAAACAATTTAAATTAGAAAAGGCTACGTACTAGAGTGTGCTCTTAATTAATTAATTGATCTAAATTAGATTACACGGTTCCGTAGCTATACACGTAGAATATCCGACAAAGGGGACGGGACCCTAAATTAATTATTTCAAATGCGTTTCTCTTACTTTTACTAAAGTTTTAACATTTAAAGCTGTAAGGTTACAGGACACACTGGCGTTTATTCGTACGATTCCGTGCCACCTTGAAAATCGTCCATAGTTTCAAAAAGTGCAAGTTTGAATCCTGCTACGTTCAAAATGTGTATACTTGTTCTAAAAATAGTTTTTTTTTATCCTTACTGTAGAATACACCATAAAAACCGTTAAAGATTTTTATTTCTAAGTCAAAGTTAAAATTTCGACGTGACGCGATTTTAACTATAGCTTAATTGTTTAGGTTCTAATTCAACTATGTTCAGATTTTTATTGTATTAAGATAAGCTTATCATCGGTTCATAAACATTGTGTGTTAAACAGAGGCGATGACTGAACTAGTAGTAGTAGTTTATGTGAAACATGACGCAAGTATTATTTTATTTGAGGATAAAAAATTGGAATTGCTAAAAATTGGAACGAAAAGGTTCCAATTTTAAAAAATATATATTTATAAAAAGTTCTTTTAGTTTTACTTTGTATATTTGTAGGGTACGGAGAAGGGACCAGGCCGCACTTTGCTTCGTTATCAGAGCTAGGAAATGAAAATATTAAATATTTCAATCCCTCGAGTAGGAACCAAACCAACAATTGTCACGTTTGCAGTCGTGCGACGGCCAAGATGGCCAAGCTGGCCAAGACGGCCTTAAAAAAATTTACTAAGTAAAATAGAAAATTAAAGATAAAAAAACGCGCGTTTAAAACGCTATCTTGTATTTTAATACGATACCTGCGTCAAAATGGTCGTCGATCTGCTCAAGAGTTCCCTCTCTTTATTAATTAGTCAGTCATTAAACTTTTGAATTGTTACGTTAAGAAAATTTGGGTTGATTTTATATAGAAAATGTTCTCTTAATTATATAAGTAATTCGTCCTAGTTTTATTTGTTGGAAAACATTTTTTTTCTTACAATCTGCCGCAGTTATTGAAAAGAGAAAATCTAATGTTAAGACACTCTCTCTAAATAGAATTTTAGGTGACACAATTCCGCGACACATTAGAGAAAATATATTACATTCGTTTCGTTACTCCTTTCGTGATTTCTTTTTAGAAAATATTTCTATTATGATTGTTCTATAAAAATACTGAAAGGCACGTAAATATATTGTAACTGAAAACAAACCATGTAAAGTATGCTTTTGAACATTTTCACTAACAAGAAAATTTTAGATATTGGCAGATAACTGGCAAAATTCAACTGAGCGGAAGTAAAATCACTCGTATGCGCCAATTAGACTATATTTCCCTATTCGTTACATCACTGTATTTTAGACGACAGAATGTTATTTTTATTGAAGTTTTACAATTTTCGTAGTAAAATATTAATATGAAACAGAAGAACAATGTTTTTGGAAATTTTAGATGCTTTTTTATTTTTTTAAGTTATTTTTTTTATTATTTGTCATGAGTTGGGGAATATGATAATCGTGGGTTCCGTATATAACAATATTTTCAATTGGCCAATCTAGTGTTACCGTAGTTGCAAATACTTAGTATGTTGTCTCAAATAGCACAATAGATGTAGCATTATAACTAGCAAGTGTGCTCGGAGATATAAATTATTTGAGCCTAAGTTCAAGTGGTTTACTATTAACCTCCAAAGTGTCCCATTATATATAAACAACGTTAATTAGGAAAGCTAATTATACTGTCCAAGAATTTGATTTGATTTTAATCACATGACAAGCCCCTCTTTCCTGCAATTGAGTGGAATCGATTATTTTGTGTTACAACTTAGATCTCAATCTATATCTTTGTTGTAGGCTTATAATATTAAAAACTATATTTTGGCTAACTAGAAACTTCTGTTAATTAAGATTAATGAGGTTTTTAACAAATAAAAAACATAAAAATATCCAAAAAGACAACTTAAAAAGAGTACTTACGTAAATGTTCTGATCGTCAGAAGTAATCTTTTGAGTGCCATTGAACCATTCGATGGTGGCTGCGGGTCTTGCGCCTGATACTTCGCACATGAGGGTGAGGTGTGTGCCTTGAGTCGCGTGGTCTCCCACACCCGATATTAGTATTCTGTTTGGTGGAACTGAAATGTGGAAAAAATCAAAGTTAAAGTATTTTATTCAAAATAAGGAGTTACAAGAGGGAGTCATGGCAGGGGCACAGCGCCTAACTGTAAGCGCGACGGTTTTGGATTCTATATTTAATATTTTCATTTACACGCTCTGGAAACAAATCAAAGCGTGGTGTTGAGTTCCGCTACTCAACACGCAATCTAAGGTTACGTCCTCTCTGTCTACTATCTTTATCCTGCTCTAAGCGGGATACGGGCGTAGCTTTAAACAAAAGATTCATTTAAACGTTTAATTTTTTGAAACTCTAATTATTTACTACAGGTTCATTAAGGATAATGTCGCAGGCCTGAGCACTTTTGTTTTTTAAGGCAATAATTAACAGATTTATATTCAGAGACATGATATCTTTAAAACAGATTAGGAACAATGAAGTAAATTGTGTTACTATACATAACAGTAATATGTACTAGATTTTATCAAATGCAAATAACTGCTAACAACACTAAATTACTGATTGATACATGATTTGATAAGACTCGTGTAGGTATGTCACATGACACACTATGAGCTCGAGGTCACTGACCGCAGGAAAAATAGGTTATATCACAATAAAACAATTATCCTTCCCTGATAAATGGTTAGTCTGTCCAGAAAAAAAAATAGTATAAGTATATAATACTAATACTCCCTAAGTTTTATATCATTTGTTTAGTAAGTCGTAGTTCCTAAGATAAGTTTCATATTTTGCAAGCACGAAACTAATTTTAGGATCATAGTTACAATGTAAATATCACACTTGTGTAAGTGAGTGCAACAATGAGTTTAAGAGAGCGAAGTCGCGTGTCGGTCGCTAGTTCTCTGTAAATAACAAACAACGCTGTATATCATTATAATCACGACCCAATATAATTCCCCATAACGTTTTATTTATGAAAATAACTAGGTTATATATCTATTATGATCCCCTACGCCTATTAATACGCAATGCTATCATACACTGTCGCAGATATTGCTACGGAACACGCCAAATAACTATTTTTTATTGTCAATATCCGTGTAAGTGGCACTAAAGTGGTATAACTATGTCTAGTTTGTCAGTTATAAGGGTGTTCAGTTCAGATTTTATAAATCTGGATAATGACTTAGGTTTTGGCAGTCCGTTATTTATGTACGAGTATGTAAATTTTATGTTGCTAGTTGTTCGGCAATTCAATACATTAGAAAAGGAGACAGCTACGAAGTATAAGAATCTTTTGTAATAATCTAAATGTAATCTAATGTTTTGACGTACGAAATCCATAATATCTTTAGTTTTAGGGTACATTATTCAAAATGTGTACAATATTGAAATTATTGCAAAATCCAAGGCACACAGGGGATAATTGACACGCCTAGGCTATTATTTAAGTTAGGCCTCCTTCAAAGTGCCTGAGGGCTAATTCTTATTGACTGTGGTACAAAATGAAAACGAAAGTTTTCTACGTGAAAGCTTTATTATGAAAATAAAGCTCTGGTGAAACTTTAAAGATGTGATAGTTTGGACTTTGATTCCCTATTGGGACAATTTTGGACAAAGTTTTTAACAAAAAAGATATAGTATAGACGATTAAAAGATGAAAAAATTAGTTAAGTGTGAGTCGAACTCACCCACCGAGCTTCCCGTGCCAATTTAATTATTGTAGGGTCAACGGGAACAATTTATAAAAATTGACAAACTTAAAGATTCTCATTCTATATGAGATGAACAGCAAATATAAGTTTGTAATTTTTTTCTCTATGAAATGCCTATAAATTTTCAATATTCGGATTTTTTCCTTTATTTGTATAGTAAGTTCTCATATATGCCAAATATCATAGCTGTAAGTCCACGGGACTCTATAAGTTTTCATTACGCGTTGGATTTCATACAGAATGCGGCAAAATCGACGAATAAATCAATTTTTTGGCTTCGTTGACTTAGAAGCTTGATTTTTACTGACCATAGACGTGATCCTATAATGGTTCCGTTTTTACCTTTTTCGGTAAGGAAAACTAAAGACCAAACTACTAAGAAACTTAAAAACAACTTGGGGCATTAATTTTTATTGTCTAATAAATACATTAAATAACTCATGGCTTAGTCCGAGCACACATCCATAGTATGTGATGATTGGCCCATTACTTACAGTAACGGTTTCGACCCTCCCCCATGTATCTGAACAGAGTCGCAGTGTGATACCTAATTGAATGTGAAAATGGTTGTTTATATCTTAATTCTACTTTTCTACTGTAGAATTGATGCAAAAGTGAAATGAAGAGGATTGATCTTTCGATTTTACTAAATATTATTTTTAGAGAATATTTATAAAATATAGTAAAATATTTTATAAGTTGTAACTACGGTCGTGGTGCATTGCCAAATTTTATTTTATGTGACAAAATCCATATATTCCTCAAAGACAAATAAAACTTGCAACTATTGTGTAAATATATTCATTTTTAAGTGAACTTGATTAGATAGACTTTCCAAAATTTATTTAAATAGAAATTAAACCAGAAGCCACTACGTTTACCGGCAAACACGATCAGTGCACCTCTATACGCTGTATCATGTAGTAGTGGGTAGGCAAAAGGAACCTGAGAACCTAGTGTTAGGAAATTCTGTTTCCTAATGGGAACGGAGTATCTTAATAGACACTTTCGCTTCCCACTTTCCGCCGCCACTGTATATTGAGTAGCGGAACTCAACGCCCCGCTTTGTCTCGTTCCCATAGTGAGAAAATGAAAATATTAAATATTTCATTGCCCTGAATGGGAACCAAACCCAGCCCAAGTTTCGTTGTACGGGCCACTACGGCCTTAATAATATATTTCCAATATTAATACAGCCCTGGAGATGGTAATAGGGCGGTCATGTTATAAATTGGGTACAATATATCGATATTCCTCCAAATCGTTCAACTCAAGTATATAACTTGATGCAAACTTGACAATTTATTATTTGTACAAACTGTCCTGAATGTGGGAGGACGAACTTTCTGTAATATATTGTGTATTGGCTTTCAGTTTCGGCTTTGTTTATGATGGAACAATTTTGTGTTTTAATTTAAATAATTAAAGACATATTTTTTATGAGCTTTATCCCGTGCAGCCGTATGGCATGTAAAGCAGGGAGGGTAGAGGTAATATTGACTTAAAACACTAAGTGGTGGAGTTCGACGCCACACCTTGTGCTTTTATTTTTAATATAATGATATATTTCTGTAATTTAACTCATCACCTGCATAGAGGCTAATCATAGCGCAGGGACACATGTGTATGACTGTAAGCGCGTCTGGTTGTGGATTCGATCGCGGCGTTGAGTTCTGCCACTCAATGTATACAGAATTCAACACAAAATGAATTTCTACTCGATATTTCCAAGCGTTCCTGAGATAAAGGCTCTTGACAGACAGACATACATACATACAGACGGACTTACGGACAGCAAAGTGATCTCGTGATAAGGGTTCCTTTTTTCCTTAAGAGGTATGATACCCTAAAAAATATGAAAGGAAAATTGTAGTGGGATTACTGCCTGACGGTAACACAGTAAATGTTAAAATTAAACTATTTCCATTTTTTTGCCTTGACAAGACTAAACGCGTTGAGTTTTGCCAATCAATATACAACGTCTTGAATTATGGCAGAAAATAGACAACGGAGTATCTTGACACTTAGGACTCTTTGCCTAAATGTATATAAAATTGACCTGTCTTTGTAGCGCTTACCCGAACCGAACCGAACCATAAAAGATATACAATTTTTTATAATGCAAAATGAAACTTGTTATCACTGACCTTAAATGAAGAGATATTACCCCTTTACAACACTAAGTTACTTAACTGGTAGTACAGTAAGTAATTTTCTACGCCCACTATATAAATTGCAAGACTATATTGCTAATAAGTGGCAAGATAGTTCTAATAGTGATGTGAATTAGAGTAAAATAATCGATATACTGATGAAAAATAACACAAGTGATGAAAAATAAGACAATATGATTTCATTCAGTTATTGAGCTTATTTATTTATAATATATATTTTTCCTTTATAAAACTTAGACCCACTAACAAAAAATATATTTATATGCAGTATTTAAAATAAAATATTTTTATTTCTATTGTGCACGAATAGTTTTCTTGGTAATGTAGAATGGAATGTTAAATGACTGATATAAATTTAACAATAATTTATAATCACACTATTAAACAAGAAATAATAGTAAAAATAAAAATATAAGTGTTGACAGGTCACGAACGTATATTTTAGCGGAAAATTGCCTTATTCTATGTATATGAAATGCAGTTGTATGTAAAAAAAGAAATAGAGAAAGAAATAGCTTTCTAAAAAATGTTTCGAAGAAAAGCTTTTTAAAAGCGCTATTAAATTCTTTCACACGGCAATAATATTCTAGTACTAAGTATAACAAGTACTATAAGTTTTAACTTATAGAATACGAGTATATATAAATACAAAGAACAGAAAACACTGTTTTGTGTTCTTTATATTTTATACGTAACTTAATGACTTATTTCCATTCGTTCAGTAAATTATATTACAATTACAAATAAGTAAAACGTAAAATAAAATAAATAAATCAATAATTACATCGATACACACAGTAAATACATCACTAACGTAATATAGGGTCGGAAATTTTACCACCTTGCAATATCGACGGGTCGGATGGTATATAGCGTTAAGTGATAAATGAATTTGTGAATCTTACTATGTCTATATGTCGCTCTGGAGCTGCGTATATAATATATATAGTAACAGAGAAGCCACGATGGAACCTAGTGTTAAGATTCTCCGTTCGCAACGCCTAATTTTCATGTTGAGGGGCGGATTCAAGAAAATTAATATTTTTTTACATACTACATAATATTATAAAGTCACGTTAAATAGTTTGCGTTTAATCTACTGTACCTATGGTCAGAGTGACTTATAATGCTATAGAATTATCTTACAAGTTTCTTAGTTATTATCAGTAGACCACGCGAGAAGCCGCGAGTGAAAGCTAGTCATATAAAAATTAAAATCCTTAGGAAAAACACAAAAAAGCACCTTGGCATAAACGAATGGAAACTCAAGCGATTTGATTGCCAAAAAAAAATTACTTAGCCATTTCTTTCCTTATCTCGTATAATTACTATCATTAATAATGTTGGTATCAAGAAACGTTACTAATGGAAATTTATTTCTCCACGAAATTAAACTTGGGAGCAACGCAAAATGTCATTAGGCTTGGATATTTAAGAAAATGCAAAGTTTTTATGATTTTATGAGAGATTATTTTGTTAATTTTCTGTTTTAACATTTTTTTAGTTTTTTCATAATACATTTTAATGGTTGAAGTGGTATTTCTTTTTTTAAGGGTGAAATAGAAACGTTACAATTTTACGACTTATCCCGCATATGCCTGCGCTCCTGAACTCACTGCCTAGATTCATTGTGAATACACAATATGCGTTAAGTTCCGCCAATCTATTGATTTCACACGCCACTTCCACTTTCGCCACGTTTTGTTTTGTTACTAGGGCTAGGGCTAGGAAATGATTCATTTCCGGTGTGGGGAATCGAACCCATGGTCGTCACATCTTTCCCTCTGTACTTAATCATTTAAAATATCTATTTATTACCAAAACACACAATTTAGGCTAACTAACTTTAATATTCAGTTAATCCGTTACAGATTGTTTGATTAGTGCCTAAATCTGTTCGTAATGTAATTTCGCTTCACGATAAACTAGATAAATCTAATAATACATCAATCTATAACCCAAAATAGTATAGAATTTTGTAATTAAGTTTTTTTTTTACTTAACGCTGTATCACACACATATTAGGAGAAGCAGGGGGAACATAGGAACCTTGTCTTAAAACACTTTGTTCCCATTAAGACACTTCCACACATTCTTGAACACACATATGTTACTACTAACCTTTAACATCTAGTTTCACTCGTTTCAATATAGGCTTGTCCAGCGCTACCGATGACACGTTGCACATCAGCTCGCCCCCCAACTCCGTCCGCGTCACCGTGAAGTCCAATGTATGGCGGACTGTCGAGTCGTCGGTTGAAGTTTTAGCTGGAATGAACAAAAAAATAAGCAAAACATACATAAAAAAGGATCTAGTGATCTATTATTTCGTTTTACTTTATATTCTATATATTGCAATTTGGATGAACACGTTGACACTTCTTGTGGTCTTGTCATTCTGTCTTACTCTGCTATTATACATTTTATATGTATTCTGTATCTCGCACATAGCAGGGTAGGCAGAGGGAAACTGGCAACCTAATATTAAGTTTCATTTCTTCGCTCTAGTAGGCAAAGCGTGGCGTTGAGTTCAGTCACTCACCAAAAATGGGGAACAGAAGTATCTCAACGGGAACAGAGCATCTTAACACTAGGTTCCCAGGTTTCCTGCTATGTATTGGATATAGCCTAAAAGTAAAAAAGGAAGAATAAAAACCATTAATATTATTACGTTTACAGTGAGAAACACGTTACTTCAAATAAACTCCGTATCCACATTTCAAAAACAAAACAAAATATAAAATGTTATCTAATATTATATATCAATATAAAACATTGTAGCTGATTGTACAAAATGTTTCTGCTTACGTCCGCCTTCTGTGGAAGGAGGTGGAGCAGGAGCGTATTTACAAATCGTTATCTAAAGTCGAGCTCGCGCTTAGAGCCGGTGTCAGCAATATGGGGTAACTGGGGTGTGAGTTCTGTGTAATATCGATAATATTTTAATTATTTGATCATTGATATTGTAAAGTATAAGTGATAGGAGGTTGGAATCCGGAAAAATATATGTTTAATTTATTGTATTGATTAAAAAAGAGTGTCTCTACTTTAGGTTTCCCTGCCTATTCGTATAATCTGTATGATTTATATTTAAATATATATTCTTATTTAAATCTCAGAGAGCATTGTGGTGTTGGGGCACTCGGGAGAATCGAATATTTAATATTTTCATTCCCTCGCTCTGGTAACGAGGCAAAGCGCGGCGTAGAGTTCCGCCAATCAACACGCGGAAAGTGGGGAACAGAAGTATCCTAATGGGATATAGGAGCAGGACAATTTTAATTGTTTACTTACATGCACCTGCTATGTATTATTTAAATGATCGAAGCTAAGAGACAGACGATGATCGAACAGTCATGGTTTATTTTGGAAATAAACAAAATATTCCATTCCTTATAATGTAGTATACAAATAAATATTGTATAGTATACAATATAAATAAATCGATTTATGTCGACGATCAGATTATTTAGATAGAATTCTGTATTAGGATTCGAACCCACTACTGAAATGATGACACAGCTGAATCCAAGTTTGGTTAAATACCTTATAAATTCAGCGCAGGATGACTGTTTAAAAGAAGATATATGGTTTTTTCTTTGAAGACATTAATTTCCTGCGGATCATACATCATACTATACGAAAAGTGCTATTGTACTTAAACGTTCCGTAATATAATATATATACGTATGAAAAAAATATAATATATTTTTGGATTTCGTCAAACAAAAACCTTTTGATCTTCGGTATTCGGATAAAGTGCGGAAAACTTTAATTCAAAATCTCTTTGCCTCAGTGGACATCGGGAAGCATATAAAGGATTATTAATATTAAATACAGAATCGTTTAAATTTTATATGGTTATAAAAAATGATTCTGTATTATCGTTTATATATTATGTAAATATATGTACGGTAATTGTACAATAAAGACACTCAATTTCAATTGTTCTAAAAAAAAGTCGACTTCACCCTATACCTATCTCTTAGAAGAACTCATTGAAAATTGCAAATCAATCTGTTGGTAAATGCAGCATAATCAAAGTATTATAAATGGTGAGCTGGCGAACCCGTGAGCGGGATGCTAATACCTACAGACACATATGTATGCTATAACAAGTTCATATCACACGTTTCGTTCTCACCGAAGCTCACGCTAATTGCTATAGAAGTGTTAAACTTTTAAACTTTCCCGACACATTCATAATAATATTTACGTTAGTGGCTACAGTATAATTAGCGATATAGTAACAATTGTATAATTAGTTGTTATAAATTCAACAACTTTGGGAGGTTTGTTTGAAATTTCGGGACACAAAAGTGAAATTTCATTGGATTTGTCGTAGACTAGTTCTATTGTAAGTTGGTTGTTTCGGCGCATTCGATGTGTGATTGTGCACGTCATTGTTATTAGCTTTTATTTGAAGTGCAAAAGCGCATAATTAAAAATAATGTTTTCTTTTCCTTGATATGTGTATGGCGTTGAATTTTGTCTCCCTCCTACCCTGCCATGTGCAGGATACAGCGTGAAGCTAAAAATATTGGAACTAGAAGTTTTTAAGAAGCTATCCTATATAAGAAAAAAAAAATAAGATATAAAATATATTAAATTGTCTTTCAAATAGGCGGAAAGTAAAAAATATTGTTTGGTTCCTTTCAATATGCAGACCTACTCTGTGCTCCAGAGTCTAAAAATTAAATGAACTCACGACTTTTGACCTTCTTATTAATTTCAACACTCAACATGTAGAGTTTCTTAACACTAGGTTCACTTTGCATATCCTGTTATACGCGGGATACGGAGCGAAGCAAATTTTTTTTATTTTGTCTTATTTTAATTTAAGAAATGTCTTCGTTACACACAAAGAGCTTTATATTTTAAAGTTACAAAACAAATACAAAAATCTTACTGCCCTTATCTATAAAAATCTAAAATGAAATTCAACACGTGTGGCGTCATACATAATGTATGAACACCTTTAAAACACTTTGCGAGTGGAGTGTCGATATTTTACAGTAAGCATAAGTTTTTGTTTATTTCTAAGTATTCTTACTTTTATAAAGAAAGAGGCGGTCGTGGCTTAGAGTCACAAGCGTTCGACTGTAAACTCAACGGTCGTGGGTTTGAATTGCACTCGGGGGAAGGAAATATTTAGTATTTTCATTTCCTCGTTGCGGTAACGAGGAAAAGTTGAATTTCACCACTGAACATCCAATGCCTCGATAATTGGTTGGAAAATGAGAAACAGAAATGTCTGAATAGAGAACGGAGTGCATTAACACTACGTTTCATATAGGGAAATGTTGGAGTAGTTAATTTTATTCCTAATCTTTACCACCAACATCTTCACCTCATCTTAAATAATATATAGTAAAAAAAGTAACTAACTAACCAAGCGTTCCTTAACCAAAGGGTCCCTCGGAGGCATAAGTTTTTTGAGGCTAAGCCCGAATGGTTTACTAGCAATATCTGAAGAGTTACGCTATTCAGATCCTAGTTCCATAACCAGACCAGAGCGATGGTGACCATATTCTTGCATTGTCACCTAAGCTACGTGTAACTGCGAATTTTCGAGACGAATACAGTTATTCATTACAGTTCCAATGCTATAAAGTTCCACTCCGTTCATCAATTTCTACTAAACTGCCGACATATAGTATGCTGAGTTGCGGAAATTAACGACGTGCTTAGTTTGTCAAAAAAAAAACGAAAATAATTCATTTCCCATAGTCGTAAAAGACCATTACTTTTATAGAAAAACAAATTACATAAAGAAATATATAGGTATATATAATCGTATAGAAAAACGACCTTTTCTTTCTTCGTAACAAGGTCTGTGTGCATTACAGTGAGAAATCTAAGTTTTCACGCTCGAAATGTGTTTAAATTCAATCATTTATTCAGAAATAAGCACTTTAAAAGTTAAAAATGTTTCCCCACTTCAATATATATATACTCTCAAAGAATTTGCGTCAATTTGAATTTTTATTACTGCTTAGTGAAAATTTTAAAGTATACATTAGTTTTCTGTCGTAGTTATTGTACTTGGTTGAGCTTAAAATCTAAGTTTGTTATTATTAGATTTTTTTCTTCTCAGCTGTACGCTGTATCTCGCATAGAGCAGTCGGTAGGCAACCTAATGTTAAAGTGTTATGCTTTTCACGTACTTTTGAACCCACGACGGCCTCCTTTGATGATTGTGCTTGAAACTGAATTGGAGATTGGAGATTTATTGTTCATTACTCAATAATTTATTTGATATGTCACTCCTTTCTCTTTGCCAACACAAAATCCAAGAATTTGGTATTGATAAATACGTCGTGGTGCAGTGTCATAGCGTTTGACTGTAAGCGCAAAGATTGTGGGTTCGGGTTCCAGTGGGGGGGATGAACTACTATTATTATCTCGTTCTGACAAGAATAAAACAGCTGCGTCTAGAAAATGTCTTGAAAATTGGGCGGTGCGTTTCCCCACGCACGGAGTGTTAAAACACTAGTTTCCTACATCGTTGATCAATCAAATTATAAAAATATATGTGATATTAAAACAAGCTACACAGTCTTACAGGCTCATTTACCAAGTCTCTTCTAATAGCGTGGCTTACTCCAGCAAGTTGGTAGGAAACACTGACGGAAGTGTAATAATAACCGTGAGCCAGCTAAGACAACTTCGCGCTAAGTTTCCGTCAACACGACTAAAATCTGCAGAACTTTGAACTTGGATTGAGCGGTGCAAGTCATAAAGGGATGTGATAAATATATATATTTCTCTCATAGCAGTATAGGCAAAGGGAATATAATATTAAGGCACTCCTTTTCCTGATTTTCTACTAATTTTCGAGACATTGTGTGTTGAGTAGTGGATTTACAACCACATTCTTTCCCGCTGCGCCACAAGGTTATTTACGCTGTTTTACGCAGAATCCCACACGTAGCAGGAGAACCGCGCCGCTTAATAATCTGTGAGAGCTCATATCAGAGCAAGAAAATAATAAAAAATCAATCAAAAACGCCGAGTGGGGATCGAACCAACGATCGTCGCGTTTACGTTCACTCAGATAAGAGACAACGGCTTAATTTAATAACTAACATTTCTTTATCTTATTTAAAAACGAATATCCGCTACCGCTTATGAATTAGGAACTGCCACCCATCTTCTATTAAAAGCGGAATCTGGCGACAAAGCATGCGGTCGAGAACTCAATTACACACTGCATCCAGTAGGAACCGCTAATATGCATATATTGTATGGAGACTGCGATTGCAATATGCTAGAACATGTTCATAATCATATTATATGGAAGTTGTATTGTTGTAGCTATGTATGTATTGTCTTGTTGTATGTACCAAAGAACCTATGAAGGAACAATTTCATTTTCTTATTGTGGTAAGGCAAGATGCGGCGTTTAGTTTCGCCACTCAACACGTAAAATCCCGAAAGTTGGGCGGAGTGGGGAAATGAAAACAACTTAAAATATTCTCTCCAGTTATATTCGAATTAATCATCGTGTTTTAATTAATACGCTGTCCCACTGCGCCACAACGGCATTAATCTACTAAAAAGGTGTAAGAAACCAAAATGCGGAAACTCCACCAAGATAAGAAACTTATTCAGAAGGAAAATTGCCTAAAGACAAGTATAGAAGTAGTAGACACAGTTACAGTATTACCTAGTATTAAAACTTAACTTGAATGCGCTTGCATTGTAATAAGTAGTTAAAAGTGTCCATTGTATTTAATTAATTTTAACTAAACGTGGTTGTTTAATTTCCCTAGTCGCCGAGTTAGTTTTAGTTTCGTGTAGGGAATGTATTTTGATAATTTGAATTTATATACAAACCTATCGTTAAAAAGAAAAATAAATACCCTACTTGTTTGCCTTTTTTCGTTCTCGCGTTTTCGTAGTTATTTCCGGGAATCCTTTCTCAGTGTTTCCCTATACTCTCCAAGGACTCTACCCAACCGTACAAAGCCAAATGTCATATTTTTTATTCCGCATATACCGCAGAGGCAGAGGCACCTAGTGCTAAAACATTCTGGTCGCACTTTCCGGTCGGATTTTCGAGGCAGTGCAGTTAGAGCGGCGGAACTCAACGCCGCACTTTGACTTGCTACCAGAGCCACTTAACACATAATATCTCAAAAATTCAACGGAGTGTTTTAGCACTAGGTCCCAACTGTATACCCTGTTATAAATATATAAAAAGTAAGTGTTCAGTCACTAACAAACCTCTTTCTTAAAGTCCATACGAGTGTAATAGACATATTGCTTTCCTTAATTAAACATGGTTGAACTGGAGACAGTTTTAATGAAAATTTTAAATTAAATCGCCGATGGCTTAACGTTTTTACTTTGTAACTTTATCAGAGATGATTATTTACTGGATGCGGTTATGATTTCTTTTTATTTGAGACCGTCGTGGCACTGCAGCACAGTGTTTAACTGCAGAAAGTGAGGAACGTGGTCTTAAAACTAGGTTTTGTGAGCTTAACCTGCTCTACATAAAAATACAATCCCGGGAACGTACCGTTAAAACACTCTGTTCCTCAGCATAAAAGCATTTTGGATTCAAGGCGTGTTGAGTGGAGGAACTTGGGAACTTAGTGTGAAGACTCTCCGTTCCCATTAAAATACATCTGCTCTCCCTCTTCGTGATTTAATGCGTGTGGAGTGGTGGAACTCAACGCTACGCTTTGCCTCGTTATCAGAGCGAAGAATATAAAATATGTCATTCCCACGAGTGGGAATCGAACCTCACAAACCGTCGCGATGACAGTCGCCCATTTCGCCTTATAAGTTCCAGCGTGTCTATATCTTCGTTCTACACTAGTGTTTGAGATTAGTCCCGAACGTATTTTATTTGGTGCTGCTACATACACCCAGCTCTGATTAAAACATTAGCACTTTACTACGTTCCTAGTTTTATTTTATAATAATTGTTGTAAAGCCTTAGTGGTCTAATATAGGCTATTTATTTGAAGCCATAGTGGCCACAGCGTTTGACCGTTAGCGAGATGGCTGTGAGTTCGATTCCCATTCGAGGGAATTATTTCTTTTTCTTTTACTCTAGTAACAATAAGAAGTGCGACGTTGATTTCCTCCACTGAATATATGAAGTTTCGAAAATGTGGCAGTCATAGGGAAGACTCTCTGTCTTAACACTAAGTTCCCACTACCCTGAAAAGTGCTGGTTAGAGCGAGAAGCTAAAAATAAAAAAAAATATTAAAAAAATTGTATGACTTAAACCTGCCAAGAGGTTTCATGTTTTAGTACAAATTAATATTTTTTTATCAATAAAAAGGTAGAAAAAAAAAACATTGACATTTCTTCAGTTTGTTTAACATGAAACAGTGATCGAATTCAGTTCGGAAAGGCATTTCCATTTCGCGACGTATCCGGCCGGCACTATGTATGACGCGTGTAAAATTTAAATTTCAACCATTCAAACCAGTTTGATGGAAGAGCACTGGACTGGTTTTTGTTTTGTTATAGACATGTTGTTTTTTTGAAGAGGCCATCGTGGCATCTGTAAGCGCGTCGATTGTGGGTTCGATTACCATTTGTGGGAGGATCTGATCTTGCCTTGATGATCTTGCCTTGCTTTATACCTACTAGATGAAATGCTTCCAATGAGATTCGAACTCACAACCACTGATGACTGATGTTATCGAAAAATGTTTTTATTATTTTATTAGCTTTATTAGTTCGATCTGGAGTTCGATCGAACGAACGAAAACCAATCAACTTTTAAGAAGAAATGTATACCGGCGAATGATCGCTACGTATTTTGAAAGCCTGCAGTGTAAAAAAGGCAAAACTTTTTTATTTAGGTTCATTCGTTAGTTCCGAGTATAAAAAAATCTTTACATACTATCATTCCGTTGTATTCCGACCTGTAATACTTCAGGAATAACGAAAATATATAGGATATATTTTTGTTAACTGTATTTTAAAAATAGGAAATTATGGATATGGATAATATTTGAGAATATTAATCTACTTAGACTTCTAAGCATTTTGTTTATAAATTCGTAAGCATATGTATGTATGTTTGTCTGTATGTTTGCGTGTCCTCAAATTTCTCCGGAAATGAAGTTATATCGAGCTAATGGTTGAATGGCTTTTGTTTAGAATGTCATATAATTAAAGCGCAACATTAAGTTTCGCCACTCCCATGCAATGCCTCCAGAAAGTAGGAAATGGAATTGACTTAATGGGAAAGAAGTGTCGTTACAACAAATTTCCTCTGCCTAAAGCTATAAAAAAATTAAAAAAAAAATTGTAACACTTTGATATATTATAAATCTGTGATTAAATAGAACTCTCTACACGACTTACGCCTTATCTATATATATAAAATCGAAAGGTCACTCGCTTATCACGAAATCTCAGAAACTACAAGTGCTAGGAATCTCAAATTTTGCATAGAAGTTATTTATAGGACGTAGGTGCTCGCTAAGACGGGAATTTGCAATATTCGACTTCTAAGGGGTTGTTTTTGGGGTTTTGATTGTATGAAACTTCGTTACTACAAGTGCTAGGAGTCTCAAATTTTGCATGGACGTCACTTATAGGACGTAGGTACTCATGGAGACAGAAATTAATAATCGTCCTTCATATAATTTGACAATTTACACTCAAAAACAATAAATCATTAAAATACCCTCTCCTATTTTTATAGTTCACGAATAATTTGAATAGTTGCTATTTGAATTTCGTTACTTCACGGTTTGCATACGCTTGCGTATACCTACGAGTACAGACCTACTGAATTTTTTTTTCATCTTTTTCAACAAAAGTAAACTGGGCAGAAAATATTCGATGGGCGGGCAACCTGCCCTGATATTTGATATCGGAACTACGATAAATTCTGGATTGAGCTACCATCTTTTTTTTGTTTAAAGAATTTTTCTATTCAATTCAATCTCTCTGTTTGTTTCCACGGCTGTCACTGTTATGTGAAAAAGGCTGTCGTTGCTCAGTGTATCTGAATATCTATCGATTTTTTGGCATTTTATTTTATTATAGTTCTGGATTTAAAATTTTCTAGAAAAATATGAGAAAAAGGATGTTTTTAATATTTAATCCTGCATCAAATAAGATAAACCTATACTTACATTACAAACCTCGAGAATTTGTTTGGTTGAACACAAATCGTTAGAAATGAAATAATAATTGTGTTGAATAGTTTATTTACTAAGTACGTTTTATCGTTTCAATGTAACTCATCGTACTAGCGGTCACTTAGAACATGTCGCCAACACAGTCTTAGAACGCTGCTGTTCGTGTTTATGTTATACTAGCGGACTCGCGCAGCTTCGCTTGCCTATTTAAGGGTGAATTCTAATAACCCATGAAACATGTGTTCAATGAAATATTTTTAAGTTTAAATTTCAAATTTTATAAAAATCGGTGGCGATTTAAAGATTTTTCCATACAAACTTTCAACCCCTTATTTCCACCCTTAGGGGGTGAATTCTAGAAATCCATGAAACATGTTTTTACGTTTAAGAAGAGAACAATTATATACGTTTAAGGGTCTGAATTTCGAATTTTATGAAAATTGGTGACGATTTAAAAAAAACCTATACAAACTTTCAACCCCTTATTTGCACCCTTAAGGGGAGAATTCTAGAAAACGATGAAACACATGTTCAATTAAATAATTTTAAAAATCTAAATTTAAAATTTTATAAAAATTGGTGCCGATTAAATTTTTTTTTTCATACAAACTTTGAACCCCTATTTCACCCCTTTAGGGTTAAAATTTTTCAAAATCCCTTCTTAGTGGATGTCCAGATTATGAAAGTAAACTTTTGTCCAAATTTAACGTCTCTACCATCAGCGCACGTACGCACAGCCTTAACGGCTTGCGTGCGTGCGTCTTACCTCAGTCAGTGAGGACAAGTCCTTTTATATAAATAGATAGATTTATTGGTAATTTTTTAGTACAAACTTGTGTTAAGTTGATCCACTTCATAATTTCCTTGTGGAAATATAATTAGGTCATTATTTTATCGTATAATAATTATATTTAGTTGAAGATTAAAAATAAAAGTAAATTATTTTTAGCCGCAAAAACTATGATAAACAATCGTTCATTGGCATGACCTACCTACCTAGGCAACCTAGTGTTTAGACTCTGCGTTCTCCAAAGACTGATGTAATGAATCCTCTGCGTATCCTGCCATACGAGATAAAGCGTGAAGCTACTTCAATACTAATACATTTAATTAAAATCTATCATTTATAGAACAATTCTGTTTCACATATAGGTAATTACATTGCATCATTTGGCATTCCCATTGGTACCTAGTACTGGGTAAATTGGTTTAGGTGACCTAGGGAGCATTGGTTAGTTTATATTAACTTTAATATTCTGATAGTGAATGTATGTATGTGTATATAAAGTCTAACTATGGAACTGAATTAATGGTTAATATAGAAAAACAGTTGTTGTTTTAATTACCTATTCAAGAACTGTTTATATTTTCAATATGTATCTCGTATGAATAAGGGTCTGCAGAGGACACCCTGGTGTATGTAAGACATTCCGTACGCACTGCCCTAATTTCAAGCGGAACTCAACGCCGCACTTTGTATAGGCAGCGTTTCTAAGATGACGAAATGTAAATAATACTTTCCCTCAAGTGGAAATCAAACCTTCATACGCTTTTACAGTGAGCCACCGTCGCTACGCTCCCTAAACTTAAAATCTAAAATAAATACTTTTTCCTGCAAATAGTTCCTAGTACAGATGAAGTCAAGTACTTACATTTATTATGAAACTTTGATTATCATAGTTCCTGAGATAGAACACTTTATCTCACAGCATACGATATTACTTCTATGAATATGAGAGACGGCGGGTACAGCGCGCCGTTTATTTAATACGATTTTTATCTTCATACATTTCCGTAGTTACAATGTTGATTTGAATTTCTGAATAAATAAGTCTGGGATGTTTCGAAAATCAAAATACTGAAATAAAATCCAATTTTTATACTTTTTTGTTTATTATTATTATTATGGTTATAATATGTAGATAGAAACTAAAGGCACCCCTGACAATCAAAGCGCAGAGTTGTCTTCCGCTTCTCTATCATACAAATCCAGAAAATTACTATAAGACATTCATAAATTTACAAAACAAACGAACGAACTGTAACGGGATGTGAATGATGTATTTATAAATAGTTTCTACATGCGATAGCTGTAAATACAATTTTAATTTTTCTCGTGGAATTATTTATAAAATAGAAAATTATATTTTTTTAACCGCCCACATGTTTGCTACAGTAGGTAGAAGAATCTTAGGGTGAATATATTTAGTTCCTTATTTTCTTCCCAATTTTTAAGACATTACGTGTTGATTGGAGGAATTCAACGCCGCGCTCTGTGACCAGATCTAGGAAATGAAAATAACTCATTTCTCCGAATGGCAATCGAACCCACAACCGTCGCGTTACAATTAGACGATAACGACTTTTATTTAAATAAAAGTCGTTATCGTCTTATAATATAATTCAAGCAAAAAAAACATATTTAATCGCAATGAATTTTAAAATTTAGCAAAATATGTATACCTCGTATTCAAAGTTGTAACCCAAAATGCAGATTCCGTAAACTTCCTACAAAGCTTTGATGGGACTCGCGTTTATTGAAAAAGACTTTTGAATTTTGTATGGAATATTTTTTTTGACATTGTGAAAAATGTAAACGAACTTTTTTTGTGTTTCATTTACAGTTTTAAATTATGTTTTTTTTACTGTTACCTCCATTTTTTAGAAAATCATCAAATTTGGTGTTTTTTTAGGATGTTTAAAGTATTAGTATGTTTTTAGGATGTTATTAAGAAATATTATTGAGGTTATCACGCAGTGGGACGACGTCTGGAGTCAGCGGTGGTGATCACTCACTAAAACTACACTTCCAAACACTTCCTCCTACTGGAGGTCTTTGATACTATGTTTTCAAAGTCAACCGAAGTCTCAACGGGGTAGAACCCCTACCTCTCTTACCGCTCAGTTTTCCATCATTTCAAATACATTTCCAAGTCTAAACGTGCAAACACTTTCAAATAACACCAAACAATTCACATACTACAATCCGACGAATAGACATTTCTATTTATATATAAATAAGAGGCCATAGCTCAGAAACTAAAAGCACACGTTCACAGCATTCATCTCGGAAAAGCGGAAAGATTTTTGAGAATTTACACTCAAAATAAGCTGCCAATAGCGTTGTTTAAGGCATACATAAAATGCCGGCTACGAAGAAATGTGTGTAGAATGAGATGGAACTCAGCGTATGCATGGACGGATTTTGTAAAGATAACATGTTGTTATTTTTTACTTAACGCGTTCTCTCACATAACAGGCAGAGGGAACCTAATGTTAAGACTTTTTGGGCTTTTTTGGGAACATAGTGATTTAACTTTGAGTGGCGTAACTCAACGCCACTCAAAGTTAAATCACTATGTTGACCCTCACAATTCACCTAGAATTATGAAATTTGGCAATTAGTATCTACATGTAGTACTAATTCAGGAAAAAATCTGAAAACTATAAATTTGAGGTTAAATTCTAAAAAAATAAATGACTGAATGACTGACGAAATTTTGCCCCCTTAAAAAGGGGCAAAATATGATATTCAAGTAGATAGTTCAAGTGAGGTATCAGTTTAGGATCCGCCACATGCTCTGCACGGTGGATGAAGCTAAGCGAAGACCTTCGAAAACATAATATCTATGATACTGAGGGAAAGTTCCCCTGGTGTGGACGTGGCGAAAGCCGACGAGAGACCGTAGCTTCATTCTCCCTAGCTACGAAAAACGTGAGCTAAAAATCCTTAATAGTTATAAAATATTGATTATATTTTACACTACTTTTAAATTATCATTGCGGTGATACAAAAAAAACTGTACGTGCTTATAATGAAAAAGGTAACCTACATATTTCCTTAGTATCTCACACTTAGCCCAAGTACACTTAACATATAAAAGAGGCTTTCGAATTTGAAGTAGTTACCGATACGGTATAATTGATGACCTTATTCAGTGATGCGTGGTTTTTATAATGAGGTCAAAAGTAAAATAGTTTCTTTTTCAGTTTCATGTTTTTTTTCTTTACAACAGAGTATACAAAGATTACGATGTGTCAAGACACTCATACTATCTGCCCAAATTGGACAAAGTGAGTGGTGGGACTGAACGCTGCGCTGTGTCTTTTTTTATGGAAAAAGACAAAGCAAACGAGCGTACGGGCCACCTAATGGTTATTACACTTATTTGTCTTCATCAGAATGGGGTAATTTTATTATAATTAAGTGGGCATCAAATCTACATACATCGTTCTTACAGTTACTATCCACTACGCAACGTTTGTTTTCGTTTTTATTTAAAACACACTAAGGACATAATAAGACGTCCATGCCCTTTTTTGCTTTTGTATTTTTTTTTGTTATTTGGATTTTAAATTTATTTTGGGTTTATTAATCTCAGCATTAAAGTTATTCAGAAGAGTTACCGGTGGAGCTCAGTGTTGCCATCCTCCATACAGTGTTAAACAAATACATTTTATGAGATAAAAACAAAATTATATCACTAATTCATCCGCTAAAATATAAAACAAATCATCACGTGCAATGTTCATTACGATTGTTTTATTTTTATAGATAACTAGTGGACCCGAACGCGGCTACGCCCGCCTGAACTGTACGAATATTTATTAAATATATTCATGAAATTATTTTCAGTTTTCAATAGAGAGAGCTCATTTTGGGTGACGTTTTATAACAACAAACTTTGCAAATCGTTGCTTAGCGACGCGACGGTTGTTATTAACATGGCGAAATAAATTGCATGTTAAATTAATAAGTATTTTAATATATAGGTATATATCGAAAATATTACAAATATGACAAAAAAAATATTCCTATGTTCATCCTGAGATCCTCAAGTATCTCTATATGAGTATTTTATCACAATTAAATTAGCGGTTTGGCCCTGATTGCGTAAAAGACAGACAGACAGACAAAGTTACTTTCGAATTTATAATATAGGTAAGGATTGAGAGAGAGATTGAGAGCTTTATAGATAAATAAATTGCACATCCTGCTTAATATATTGTTACATAGGCCGGCACCTGGCTGCAAGCGCTATTATATGTTTGTAGGTCCAATCTCCATTCAACGCAATTCTTATTATAAATTATTTTCATTTCTCCACTCTGGCCAAACAAAAGTATGAAAAGCATAAGTTTCTTAACACAAGGTTTTCTTTGTCTTTCCTGCTATATGCCGTAGATATACGTATAAAAATATTACATTTTCATAAAAAAAGCCATATAATTAACCCTTGAAATACAAAAGAGCCTTTCGAATTTCAAGTGGTTACTGATATGATAGTTCAATATCGGTAGCTTCATTCACCTGGATCCAGTCATACGTGCATTATAATGAGGTCAAAAGTAAAATTGAAGTATGCAACTGATATTTGAATATTAATTATAAAATATTTTAAGGGCCTTTGACCGTAAACGTGACGGTCTAAGGTTCCATTTCCATTCGTGGATATTTGATCAATCTTTACTGCAATATTTATAAGCCAAGACTGGTGAACGAAATAAGACTTTATAAAAAATACTTAGAAACGTGTTTTTTTTAACATACCCATATTATATTAAGAGTAGGGGAGATTAATAAGAGGATTTTTTGTAATTGCTATGGAATTGAGACAAATGGAATTTTTAATTTTACATCTTAAAGTCCACAGAACAAAGTAGCGGTTGAAAATTATTTTTGAATAAAGCTTACAACAAAGCGTATTCTATTATTACTGCTTATAACATAAAATTCAAATATATAAAGTAATTTTCATCCTGAAATTGTATAAAAGTAACCTTCTTTCAATAAAAATGTAGCTATATGTGGAAGAGAATTCAAAAGGGTAATGCAAGATGGCGTGCCTCAGTGCATAATACGTGATCTTTGAATGTAATGTTTTGAAATAGCTTTACTTTGCATCAGCAGGTTAGGCAGAAGGAACCTAGTGTTAAGACACTCTGTTCATCACTTCCCGCCCAATTTTCGGGGCATTGAGTGATGGTTTTGTTGTTACCAGAGCGAGGGAAGTAAAATATTAAACAATTTATTCCCCGAATTAGAACCGAACCCGTAACCATCGCGTTTACAGTTGCTTGATTTACTTTTGACCTTATTTGACCATTTTACCAGTTAATTATTGGCACTTCTGTGGTTTAAAACTTCTTTTTTTGGATTCACACTTTAACAGAGTCTTAACATTGAATTCCTAGGTTCCCTCTGCCTACCCGGGTTAGTGGGGAATAATGAAGAAGAATTAAGACTTTGTTCCTATTAATTCCTATTTTTCTGTTCCTCATTTTTCACTGAGTTCTTGAGGCATTGCTTGTTGAGTGGCCGAAATCAATGCCACGCTTTGCCTCGTTACTAGGGCGAGTAAACGAAAATGTTAAGTAATTCATTCCCCGAATGGGAATCGAACTTACAACCTGTCGCTTTTACAGTCGCACGCATGTGCCCCTGCGCCACGACTGGCCTCACGAGTGGCGTGATGATTTGAACTCTATAGTAATAAAACATATGATCTTACAGTGTTTCAAGTTATTTCAATAAAGAAGTATAATTGAACTATCAAATTTGCAATATTGTTCTAGGTATAGTACTGAACGTGCTTATTATATAGGTCATAGATTAATATCCTATTCCCCGTAGGTATAGGCAGCTATTTATAGTATCGTATAGAAAATTGCTTAAAAATAACCTGTTTTCAATACAAATATATCTGGAACAGAATTCAAACGGGCAATACTATTGAAAATGCAAGGTGACGTACAGTACTACATCACAAGCGTCTGTGGAATACAAAATGTCTGAGCAAACGATACCATTATGCGGTTTAAATTCTAAATATACTTCAAATATTTGGGGCTTGGAAAGTGAATATTTGTTAGTGGAGAATTTTATTTTTTATTTCAGCTTCACGGTGTAGCCTGTAAGACAGGGTAGGCTGAATGAATCATTGCCTTGATTGAGTGAAGATCGAAATGACAACTATCACGCTTACAGTAACGTACTGTCTATAAAATAATGTCTCAAAAAATATAGGCGGTGTGTGGGGAACGGAATGTCTTAACACTTGGTTCCCTCTGCCTGCTATATAGGGATACAGCGTGAAGCTGAATACATAAGAAAACTATACAAACTTAATCCATTTCAAATATATTTAATATATTATTAAAAAAGGTTAGATTGACCATTTAACCCGCAACCGCCAATTTCGACGGCCCGGGTGATAAACTTGGTTGTCTACATACTAAATTGCTTCACCTAAAACACTTTGATTGTTCCGTTATACTATTTTTACTTTGTTAAATAGTCTTTGAGAAATTTTGTTAAATAAGTTGGATAGTGGATTTTGTATATAAATAAAGTAGAAGAAATCTAGTGTCAAGTTTTTATTTTATATATAATGTTATTTTTTTGTTATATTTTTAAATAATTCTTGAGGCCAGTCGTGATGAGGGCGCACAAGCGAGTGTCTGTAAGAGATAGGTTGTACGATTCCCACTTGAGGAAATGAAATATTTAATATTTTCATTTCCAAGCTGGTAACGGAGCAAAAGGCGGCGTTGAGATCCATAAAGGCGGAAAGTGAAAAAGATTTTATTATATTTTCTATATTGTTTACTCTCCAAAGTATATGAAAAATATTTCAAGAAGTATATAAAATAATATAACTGTTAAAATATTTTTTATCCATTTTATAATTCTACATACCGACCGGACATAGAATTCCAACATAGGACGTTTTAAATCAAACAAAAAATAATATTATATTGAAAAACCAATCTAAATCGATGATCAAGCAAACATTTTGTATTCAGCTGGTAGAGAATGAAGAACTTTGGTAGAGTCCCCGAGGTAAGCATTTCGAGTATGTTGGGGCCGCTGCTATCCAATAATATAGCGCGGTAAGAATATTTTATTACAAATATGTAAATTTTAACATTTTAATTTGTATTTTAACTTCATCCTTTTAACAGGTTCCCGTACAACAGGTTAAGTAAGGGAAGGGAGTGTAACGACACTCTATTTCAACGTCTTATAAATATTAGAATTAGTGAAGTTTCAATGTATTTTTTTAATTGAGCCCTGTATATTTATAGGCACAAAAAAATATTTCGTCAAGTGGGGACAGAACCTACAACCGTCGCGCTTATTGTTCTAGGAATTTGTAACAAAGTTTTAAATACATTTGATCACAAGAAATCGAACACAAATCTCTGTAATATTTTAATTTATACCAGATTTTACAAAATAGGTCTCTACATTAATGAAATGCATTCGAACAGAATGCGATTTCTAATTTATCGACAGATAAGGGGTACGATTTAGACTGGCCCACTCCCCTAATGAGTTAGGTAATCTGTGGGAGCTATCTAGTTTTGTTATTTGTGGTAAATAGTTTTAGAAACTTCAATTAAAGGTATGTTTTTCAAGTCTTGGTATATTTAGTTAACGTTAGAATAGATGTAACAGTGAAGCCTCTTGGTAAAGGGAGCCTGGGGTTAAGTCCCATTTTCCATTTTAGATTAATTATTATTACATTTAGATCATCCTGAACTGATGCCGATGATATACTTCTAATATTAAAAATTAATATAAAAACTTACCATCCAAACGTTCTTTTCCATTGAAGTACCAAGTCACCTTTGGCTGAGGTTTACCTTCCTTCACTATACAGCTTATATTCACCCTCTGTCTCTCCAGCAGAGAACCGAAGATATCTCCATCTGATAACTCCTGGCCCTGGTCGGTTATTACTTGCACCGATTTTGGTTTTACTGTGGAAAAAAATAATACGATTAATAAAAAAATCAATCATTGCGTGTTAAGCGGCGGAACTTAACTCCGCACTTTGCCTGACACCAGAGCAAAGCAATGGAAAGATAAACTTAAATAAATATTTAATTTGGTCGAGTGGGGATCGAACCTATAACCAGTCGCAATACACCACGACTGGCCTCAATGATTAAATGAAAAGTACAAAAATGTCACTAACGAGTTTAAAAGCTTTAAACACGCCTTGTTATTATACCCGTCGCGTCGTCCTGATACAGTCGGGCGCTACAAGCAAAGGCGAATACACTTTTTATTCGGGAATCTATCATTTTATGCAAGATTCATATACTTCTAGTGTTCATTTTCTTTCGGAACTTAAATATATTCATCGAACTCACTAATACTTTGACGCTGACATTCCTCCTAGTGGAAATCAAAAGCACAACCGTCGTGTTTACAATGACACGTTGTCCTACACGCACGACTTCACGACTTCACGCTGTATCTTGCACATAGCAGGCGTTATAGGGTGGAGATGGAAGGAGGTAGGCAGAGGGAACCTGAGAAGCCTTCCCCACTTTCGCGGAACTTAACGCCGCGTTTTGCCTCTTTACCAGAGCGACGAAATAAAAGAGTTAAATATTTCATTTTCTCGAGTGGGAATGGAACCTACAACCCTTGCGTTTACAGTCGCACACTTGTGTCCCTGCACCATGTTTGCCTCTAAGAGATAGGAGATAGTCAGGTAAAGATACAATATTTGAAAAAGAGTTTTCCAATCACTTTTCCCCTCCCCAGTCCTCAATCACAATTCTACTTAACATCATTAGTTGATTGCTCAGATTTTGTTTAACGTAATATTCTTACTGAAATTACATTCTTTTATGAACAAATACCTACGGCTTATTTTAAAAATTCAATTGTTGGTTAAGCGTCGGCGGTAGCAGCCCGTGATTGGATGGGTGGTTCGTTATATTGAATTATGATTTGTACGCTCGTATGTTAGTCTGCAATCAATTTTAGAATTTGTCTTCATTGAAAGTTAAGAAACTTCAAAGCAGAGAGCAGAGATATATAGAATAGTTTAGATAAATTTTTGTTTTACAAAAGTTTGAATAAGTATTTTTTTCGTTCCACGCTGTATTCCGCAAGCAGCAACGTAGGCATAGTGTTAAAACACTCCCCCCACTTTCTGATTAATTTTCGATGCATTAAGTGTAAAGTGGTAAGTTTGCTTTACCTACTTATTACCAAAGCAAAGAAATGAAAATATAAAATATTTTATTTCCTCCAGTGGGAATCGAACTCACAACATGTTGCGTTTAGAGTCACACGCTTGTGCCCTGCGCCACGTGCGCCTCAAATATACAAAAAATAAGCATGGTCCCTCTGTTTACCATACTATATGAGATACAACGTCAGGTACGGAAAAAATATGTTATATATAATAAAAATAAGGAAATAATAACATAAAATTAATTTAGCTCAAGAATCTGAGAATATAGTCTAGACTAAGACCTGATTTAATACCTAACAACGTGAATAGAGGTACGCCGAGATAACACCTAACGCTTTCACGTTGAATAAGGAATATTACTTCGAGATGCTAAGGATTAAACATTCAGGGGTGTTTAAACATATTGAAATATTTTAAACACAAATTATGCTAATATGTGTATATTTTGGCTCAATTTTGTTTGTTGAAAATGTTTTTGATTGTGTTTATCATGAATAAATATATTGAAATATATAGATCTATTTTATTTTTTTTCTATATGTGTAGCAAAATCCACAAACATACTGACTTGTAGAAATAATAACATCGCAATCCTAAAATATTTAAGGTGTTAAGGTATAATATAAACTCATTGTACGGAAAATAACGACAACTTAGTAATTAATCAATACGAGAATTTGGTTTTTTGCTAAAAGCGTTAAGCTAAAACATAGTACATTTATCGAAGAAATATGCAGGTTATATAACGCTATAAATAATATGAGCAAAGTTTATGTGTTACCAGGAGCGTGATACACAACTCTTAGGTATTTCCATTTGACCAAGCGGGCACAGCCGTAGGTAAGGCTTGTAAAGTATAAAAAAAAACCAAATATTTAATATTGAAAAAAGAAGTATAATATTGGTTCTGAAAGTAAACAAAAAGTAACTATTCAATGACACATCTGTCAAATTTGGCGCCAAATGCGTAACTGTCATTGCCGCCCAATACCTGTCAATTTGTTTTTTTTTATGAAATGACGAAGGCCGGAATCGTTGTGAATAATGCAGGATTTATTTAGTTTTAGCAATGATTGATAAGGTTTTAGTTGACTTTATGTGGATTTGATTTTTTGATTTTTGATATTGGTTACGGCAATTTGATTGATACTAGATTAGGGCTGAGGGAATCTAGTGCTAAGACACTTTCCGGCCAATTTTACAGACATTACTGTTATGTAGCGAAACTATAATATAGAAGGACAGGAGAAGAAGGACAAGAAGGGTAAGCTTATTGAATCGGCTTACCCTTCTTCTATGTTCGGGATACACTAAAATAGTATCATAAACATTTTTTTTAAAACAAAAAACATATTTGCTCGCATGTCACATTTAATTTACTCCGAAAGTGATTGATATTACGCGTTGATGAATTTATAGCTTGAAATACGACTTTTTCATACGAAATTCCGTTAAAACTCTACCAAAGGCTGTATTTTAAAAGTGTTTTTTTTTTTCGTTCAAATCAAAGGGAAATCCCATAACTCTAATAAATCCCGTACTAACCGCCGTAGTTATCTAAATTGGCGGCAAGTCTGACGCCGCTTGACATCTGTCGACTGAGTGTTTGCCAACATGTCATAGTTTGTTCCCGTTTATATGTGTGTATGTAATGCATGTATGTGACAGAATTAATTTTGTTTTGATATTTGTCAACAGAAACTTTGTAACTATCGCGGCTTAGAGAAGTTGAAGAGTACAATAATGGCTATAGATTTGATTATAACTTCGAGTAATATTAATGTATCTGCAATCTACGTGTCTAATGATGCCTCATTAAGTACTGAAGAGTACTGTAAGTGCGGTGGCTGTGGGTTTGATATTCATTCGGGGGATGGAGCTATTTTTATTTTCTCGGTCTGGTAAACTCTTGGAAGGAGCGTGGAGAACAGAGTGTTGAGTGAACACTAGATTCCTTCTGTCTACCCTGCTATATCCATGAAGATGATATATCTCTTTAGTAAAATTTGAATCTGCACCTCTTGGACACTATCCAAATGGCTTTCACACAAAATTTTCAATATACACTGTTATTGTGAGACCAACGTTTAAATTTTGTTTGAATTGCACAAGTAGCGAACGCCAATTCCACATAAGTTTGTCTGTAAATCATCTTTTCTCGATGCTTTCGAAATATTTCGATAAAATTTCAAGTTTTGTCAACTTCCAAGGAATGAGTTATGAAGATTTTTCCTTAAGGAAATATAAAAATATACTCTATTTTTCTTTTGTTAAAGTTGATTTTTGCTTGACATTCCATTTGAGAATATTAAAGACCCTTCTACAATCGTTTTGTATGTATTCGTAGATATATAAGTATACATTTTCAACTCTATAGAAAAGTTTGGTGGTTGCTTTTCGTGACTATTATCAAGACTGTTACTGTTATAGTAAAGAAAGATCTATATTAATGTATTCTTTTGCTTCATGCTGTATCCCGCATATTGCAGGATAGGGAAAGGGAACTTGTGTCAAGACATTCCGTTCCTCACGCACTGCCCAATTTACGGGAAATCTTGTTGAATGGCGGATGTCAACGCTGAGCTTCATTTCTCTACCCCTACAGGAAATTGTATCCACAACTATATGTATACAGTTCGACGCTGTGGGACTGCGGCACAACGGCCTCAATTCCTTGGCCGCAAATGTTTTAAATTATAGCGCCCCACCCCACCATGTTTGAATGTTACCGTCATTTTTCAATAAACAATTTATATGTATACCACATATATAGCTCATTTGGTGTCCCGTCACTCCCTAAAAAAAGAAGATAAATATGTCAATGTTTGCGGAAATACTATTTACACACTTTATTTTACTAAAATAGGTTTAGATTTCCACCAAGAGAGTTTTGTATTTTATAATTACTTCGATCCGCTCCCTGGAACTGGCCGAGTCCATTTCAACTTTTTCTGCTCGCTCAGTCCTTTCCGCTTGATTATTTATTGGTGGAAATACAAGCATACAGTTTGTTCTTGCGAGTTCAACATGGTCTCCGCTCGGGCTAGAAACCGAGGTGTATGTCCTAAGTTCTAATTTTTTTGGTATATTTGCACTGTAAACCTTAAAAATTCCAATAATTACTTTCTATATTAAACGAAAACTTTAAATCCTAACCTACGCTGAATATATCCATATATTAGCGGCATGTGTTACTAACGGCACTAATTACATTCTGTTACCGTGAAAGTTAGTTATCTACAACTTTAACTTCTATTCTACTGTACTCATTTATTCTATACGCTTTTAACAAAAAAAAATTTGGAACGGCGTCTCAGAACCAGTTCCAGAAAATCTAACATAATATTAATTTTGATCACTCCAGAGCCAGTCAGTCACGTGCCTGTGAACGCGATAGTTTGTGGGTTTGATTCCCGTTCCAGGTCTTAACACTAGTATCTCTCGCCTATGATTTCTCCCGCTATGCGGAAAAAGTTGTGGAACTGCTTCAGTATTTTCACGGATAATATCTACTGTTTTATAATTCACTCAAGTACCTTAGAGACCTAATTATTATTAATTTGGGTGTCGGAGCGTAATCTGCATTTTCAATATATTTAACGTAATATTTTTTGTAGTAGATATAAGTATACGCTCGAACGTCTTAAGCATATAATCCTTTTTCCAATAACCTTGAAAAATCCAATTTAGCTAATGACATCGCATAAATCATGTCTTATAAAGATGTTTAAAAAATTCAAGACGAAATATGATACCGTCGTGGCGCAGTGGTGTCGGCAGTGTCTGGCTGTAAGTGTAACGTACCATGGTAGGCAGAAGGAACCAGAGAACCTAGTATTAAAATACCCTATTCTGCGTTAAGGTACTTCCATTCCCCACCTTTCGCTAAATTCTCCATATGTTGCTTTTCAAGTGGCGGAACTTAACGCCGCGTATTGTTATAATCAATTTTACATTCTCCAAATTGTAAACGTGACGGTTGTGGGTTCGATTGACACTCGAGGAATGAAATATTTAATATTTTAATTTTCCTCGCTCTGGCAACGAGACAAAGCGCGGCGTTGAATTCCGTTTTTTATTAATACAAACATATAGGTACATATCTACATATATAATATTTTTTTAGCTTAACACTCAATCTCGTATGTAGAAGAATAAATAGAAGACTCCTATTCTTATGGCACTACATTATCCATGCACTGCCAATCTTTGCAAACATTGGGTGGACATGAGGACTCAACGCCGCGATTTGTCTTGTTTGTCTATAGAAGAATCAAAATAGTGAAATCCACAGTGAAATGAAAATAATTTATTCCATCGAGTGGAAATCTAACGTAACTACCGTACTGCTGCGCCACGTGGGTTGCTATATTACATGTATAGAATACAGTAATTCCGATATACCAGTTAGGCTTAGAAGACCACAGACCATAAAACGCCTAGCGAGCTTCCGGTCACCGAAATGAATATTCATGTTAGTACATAATGCCCAGGACAAACACAGGTTTTCAGGCCGACCGCCAAAATACATGGCCTAGATATATGCCTAGACCCAGATAACTTATCTTACGACCTAATTTCCATGAAATACCGCAAAATGGGAGTGAAATTGCCGCAAAAATGAAGACAAAGCAAGATTTTGTTGGTAGGAAGCCTTTTGTGCGGCATCAAAGTGGATTTTTCAAGTTAAAGTTTATATTTATGAAATCTTTTTTCGGTTATTGCTAGGTTAGAGATCGTTGAGTATCTTCTTGGGTTTGAAGGAATGTTTCATCATCATTTACAATTTATGACGGGAATATAGGCTGCCTGGATACCAATGACTCCCCTCAACTATGAACTCCCCTAAGAATTCCCGAACCCAGCGCGACGGATTGAGAAATATTTACTAAACTGAAGTATTAAACAATTTTATAACACCTTTGCCTCTTAGTTATATTATTTTTATATTAGTTGTTTCAATGAAACTCTCACATTAATTTAAATAAGAATGAAAAACTTAGAAATACAACACTCTGGTCTCTCTCTGGCTGAACTCAACTACAACACATGCCTTGTTGAACATGTCTTGTTACTAGAGAAAAGTATGGGAACCAAACCCTAAAATGTCATGTTTATAGATAGATGCAGTGCGCCAAGGAAACCTCAAAAAATGTCTAAACTACTTAGAAAATAGCATTTTCTTTTGCCAAATGATCGTTCTTAGCATCTCTGTAGAGAACATCTTACTTAATTGGCTAGAGCCCTGGACGGTTTGGAGGCGGAGGGTTCGATTTCTACTAGGCTAAAAAAATACATTACTACCTAAATATTTTTATAACTTAGTACTTATCTGATTAATATTAAAAATAAACTGAAATATTATTAAGATATAATAAATCTGCCTTTTTTAGTTTTAAATAATTTACATATTGAAATTTGAATGTACGATCATCACATATCTAATTGCGCCAAAACGACTCACACTACTACGCGTTTTACAGAAGCTTAGAAAATATCATTAAAGAACATCATTAATTACTAACCAAGCTTTACATGAATCTTGCATCTACAAGTAGGACACGCAGAATAAATGTAATAATAGAAGAAACTCTGTTTGGCCTAATTTTCAAGAAATTGCGTGTCAAGAAGGCGGAACGCAACGCTGCTCTTTATCTGATGCGTATAACGATAGGGAAATGAAAATAACCTATTCCCAAAAGAAGAAATTGAACCCGCACCCATCGCGTTATAGTCAGATGCGCCCCTTTTATATACTCGTAGCTACATAAAAACTTTTAATTTATTTCATATTGGAAATATTCATCGGCGGCATAATTTTCTTGAAAAATTTTACGACAATTTTATACCTTTCATAAATCATGCAGTAATATCATTAGGTAAAGCGATTTTTAAGGCCAATATAAATCTTGTAACGCCATCAAAATATACGCTACACTAATTTTATGTATCGTGTAGTACGGTGGAGGTAACGTCAGACTGTGACGGCCGTGGGCTCGATTCCCACTCGTAGGAATTAATAATTTTCATATCCTCACTCTGGTAAGAAGTTGAGTTTTGCTACTCAACACGCTATGCCTTGAAAATTTGGCGGAAAGTAGAGAACGGGGTATGTTCTCCTCCTCCTCTGGGGTCCTACATTTGAACGGTAACAAAACAAGATGCAGCATTAAGTTGCGCCACTCTGGAACCGATACTAGGTTGCTTCTGCTTACCCTCCTACATACGGGGCACAGTGCAAAAGTAGTTACTATATAAACAATGAATTTCCTACAAAACATTACTATTATAACACTATAAAATATATTAAAACAGCTATAACCCAGTTCTTCTAAAGAAACAGAAAAAACACCTACTTTCATCTTGAATTAAAATTGCAAAACGAAGTGAATTTGAAACGGAAAACTACTTTGAAATTCAATAACAGGAAGCTGGTGCAAAGTTTGACGTTTCCGGCCGCGGCCGGATGTAGGTGACATCGCGTCGCCATCTTACATCCGGTATGCAATGAAGATATGTGAAAAATCTAACTTGCATTTGAAATACGCTTCGATATACACCAGGTTAGGTTATTTTATATAAACTAGTCGTCGCAAGAGAATTCGTTTACGTGAACTGTAAAACCTAAAACACTTAAAAAATTAACCGTAAGAAGAATGACTTTGAGCTCCGAAACTCAACACGGAGTATGTCAAATTCAGGCAGAAGGCAGATAACTAGCGACGTTACATTTCGCCACTCAACACACAATGTTTCAAAAAATGGGGGGTGCATGAGGAACGGAGTGTCTTAACACTTAGATTTTGCCTATATATATCCATACCTATATTATAAATTCGAAAGTAACTCTGTCTGTCTGTCTGTCTGTCTTTTACGCAATCAGGGCCAAACCGCTAATTTAATTGTAATAAAATACACATATAGAGATACATGAGATTACCGGGATGAACATAGGATACTTTTTTTTCTCATATTTGTAATATTTTCGATATATACCAATATATTAAAATAATTAATTTGACAAGCAATTTATTCCGCCATGTTAATAACAATCGTCGCTACGCGTTGCTAAGCTACGGCTTGCAAAGTTTGTTGTTTTAAGAAAACGTCACTCAAAGTGAGTTTGCTTAATGCATACATGGCGCGCGCCGATATAGATTTGTATACATTAACAAAAATTAGATGATTTCTATAATTTGATATTCATCCTTATGAAAATAAATATAAGAGTCACTTTTAGCATTTCATCTAGATGGAAATAATAGTTTACTGTATAACATTCTAATAAATAATTAAGAAGATGTCACTGATTCCAAATGACCTAGCCTACGAGTGGTATAGTATGACCGACTAATTATTAATACTAATTATTAATATTAATACTAATTATTTAATATAGAAAAACGTTCAGTACGCGCGCACGGCAAACTTTAGATTCTTTTTCTAATATTAAGAATTTCCTTTAGTTACTTTTACTTCTTTTGTTTGTTCATTTCGGTTACTCAGATATTTTTTCTAATAATAAATCTCCACTTATTATTATTTTTTAACTTATTTTAATTATTT
>HE671860.1:46014-74431 GCA_000313835.2 Heliconius melpomene melpomene
TACTAGTATATATATATATATATATATATATATATATATATATATATATATATATACAGCTATATGCAGATACAACGGGAACTTAATAATATAAGCAAATTTGCTAAATTTCATACATATTTAAGTACCTACAGGCAAGTATAAACAAGAGTTACACAAGCGTGAAACGAACCAGTGACCCATTTATCAAATAATAATGTAATCAACGCGTACTATCATTTTATCTCTGCAATGATTTTGGACGCTGCGAAGTTTAATTTGTTTGGGGTTTCTGCTTTTATATAATATATATTTGTGTTTCTTATTCATGTTTTGTAATGTTGTATGGAGAAGTATTGTGTTTATCCCGTTTCACGCTTCATTCCGCATTTCCCAATCCACCGAACGGGAATCAAACTCACAACTGTCGCGTTTACCTAGTGCTAAGACACTTCCGTTTCCCACACTCGGAGGCGTTGCGTGTTGAGTGACGAAACACCGCGCTTTGCTTCGTTACTAGAGCGAGAAAATGATTAAATATTTCATTCCTCCGGATGGGAATCGTACCCACAACCTTTGCGTTTACAGTCGCACGCTTGTACCCCCGTGCCACGACTGGCCTCACATTGTCTACCTAGTACTCGTATAAAACACGAGAAGCAACAAAAACACCGATTGTACTGGAATTGGCCAAAAACAATAGCCCAACTGTCTACAAACAAAATGGGCATGAACAAACAAATTTAACATATTCGGTGCGAATTCTATTCTATTCAAGAGTTTCTCTTTATTAAATGTAGTGAGATAGCAGAATTTATAGTAAAAGCTAAGTTAAAGCTTGGTCGCTTCTGAATATGTTTATTTATTTACTCTCGCAGTAATAGCCTTAAGTTTTTTCCCATGTAACAGGATAGGCAGAGGTGGTGCTAGGACACTACCATTTCCCACTCACCGCCCAATATTCAAGAGTGTGTGGCGGCGGAACTCAACACCGCGCTTTTTTTACCATAGCGAGAAATTTAAATATAAACATACCCCCATGTGCGAATCGAACCCACAACTGTCACGACGTAGTCAGATAATGTATTACTACGCCTGTTGCACTCGGTAGGAATTTTTACATTCAATTTAACACAAAAGCTAAAAAATGTCCAATTGAATTTGCATGTTACTAATATTTAGCGAATTTCCTTAAAAATGGCAACACTTTTAACCTTTTCAAAACATAATGGCGGTTATTACAGCTCTTCAAGTACAAATTTTCCCCTAAAATTATGCTATTAATATCTAATTATCCTACTTCAAAGTACGTGAAACAATTAGACCCGGGAAATTTGTAGTTTCCATTTAAAATATGTGCCCTTTTTTGCATTTAATTGTTTCTTCATCCCAGAGTAAGCAGAGATAATAATTGTTAAGAGTGTTAAGACACTCCGTTCTCCACATTTTTATCAATTTATTTAATTATATAACGTGTTAAGTGACATAATTTAAAGGCGCGCTTTATGCTGCTGCTGCTGCCGCTGCATTTTCTTATTTTGCAAATTACGATGTGGACAAAGAAAAATAATGACATAACTCTCTTTATCTAACTTGTGAACTATATTTCGTAATTTAGGTGAAGTAAATCTAAGGCCACCACAGTGGCGCAGCGTCTGACTGTAAACTCGACCGTTGTGGGGTCAATTCCTAATCGTGGGATTACTCCCAAATGCACAACGTTGAGTTTTGCCACTACAAAATATCGCGAAAATTTTGCGGAAAGTTAGTAACAGAGTGTTTTAACACTAGGTTTCCTCTACCTATACGTGTTCGGGAAAGGGATAAAGCTATAAAAGAGAAAAATCTTTACTATTTAACCGAGTTGGATTTTAATTCACTTCCATAGTGAGCTTACGGCTCTAACATAAATAATAATATTATAGATAATGCTTCAATTAATCTGTTGGTTTCCCTACCGACTTGTGGTGGAAGTTTCTACGCCAGTACTGAAACTAAAATAACTTAGCCTCATATTAGAGTCAATTACATAATAAATCTTATCTTATTGAAATTAACCGTTTCTCATGTATATAGATTATAATATACAAAGATTTTATCTTTATAAATTAAAGACATTTTTTTAATTGTCCATAAGCTGTGGTAAACCACAGCGTTGAGTTCCGCCATTCAATACGCAATGTCTCAAAAATTGTATATCTATTCTGCTTTATGGGAAAAAGCGTGAAGTTGCTTTTAATTTCTACAAATCTTGTATGTAATTCCATCTTTATACGAGTACTGTAATCCCACACAGCCAATAAAGTCATCGACAATTTTGTACGTGACTAAATGCATTTCCCTTTCAATAAATCTAAAGATCGGGACTTACTTTAGTGATGGTAATACGATGATTGTCGATACTTTTGGTTATTGCATAATTTGTGAATTATAAACGTGTTTAATAAATTTTTATCCGTGAGGGTTTAGATTTCTTTGAAAGACTTTGAGGGAATAAATTGTTTTCATTTTCACGCTGTGGTAATAAAACAAAGCACGGCGTTGAATTCTGTCACTCAAAATACAATTTCTCGGAAATTGAGCAGAGGGTAGAAACGGAGTATCTCTATATTATTATCTTTCCACTAACTGAACTTGCTGAACATTTTAGCTTCACGCATCATCCCTCATCTATATAAAATGTGTATTGAATAAAAAGGTATTTATTAGGTAAAATTTATAAATTTTATCTAAATCGATGAATCCACTTCACTACGTCCTCGCTCCTCTATACGGGCATTGTGTACGACAGATTTCTTACACCGCTGCAAATACCAGCGAATTTGTATGAAAAATATTAGTATTGGCATTTTTGTGAAATGTTAATGCTTTTAGTATTTTTCAATTTCTGTGTTTGTAATGGTTGTAATGTTAATTGAGATTATAATAAATTTGAAATCCATTTACAATATAAAATTACCCCAATTTTTATATTGTTGTCACCTGGAAATCTTCATAAGAAAATATATTTTAAAAAAATCATATAAAGTATGCCTACGTATTTGGTTACATAGGGGCTTCAAAATAAAGCCCAAGTAGAAAAATAAAAAAATGCAAAACAATCCAATTTTGGAGACGCCTTCGTCCACCAGAGCAGGGAAATGAAAATAATTTAAATTTAATCGTTCGAGACGCTGTTCTACTATGCCTAGATAATCTCATCGAAATTTATATTAATTATATCTAAATGAACATAGAAATATATAGAAATCATTTTATTTTACTCGGAATTTTACTTGAAATTATCTAAATATTGGAGAAACGGGAAAATTATTTATTAAAATATTTTTACTTCCATTACCTAAAGTTAATTACACCGTCGTATTTACTCAAAGCCTATAAAGGAATTGTAAATTATTATAATTTCATTTAAATTTCAACATCGAAACGTAATTAACCTCTTTTTTCTTTTTCCTTTTTCATCTTCCGAAAGTTTGAAAAGAAAAAAATCTTTCCTTTTTTAAAATCACGCTACATACTGCAAATATTAGCGTCAGTAGAGGGAATGTAGTGCTAAGAAACTGTCCCTCCACTTTCGCTGAATCTTCGAGACATGGCGTATTGAGGGTTAGAACTCAACGCTACATTTTATCTTCTTATTAGTACAAGCTCGGGTTGTCATTATATATCACTCTGTTCTATTTTATTACCTGATATGGATAAATTTTGCTATCAAATTATCAGCTTCACGTGGCATCAGTCATCAGCAAGTTAGGCAGAGGGAACATAGTGTTAAGACACTCCGTTCCCCACTTTCCGCCGAATTCTGTAGGCATTGCGTGTTGAGTGGCGGAACTCAACGCTGCTTGCTATGAAATTAAAATGAATATTACGTAATTTAATTTTTTTTGAGTCTATTTTATATATTTTCATTTAGTATATTTTCATTTTCTCGTCCTGGTAACGAGGTAAAGGTCGGCGTTTTTTTTTCGAACTTGAGGTAAATGAGGCGCTTGATTCGAACCTCGGCTTGCGGCCGTCGAGAGGACTGGATTTGTAATAACAATTTTATTTGAACTAAATACTAACGTTCAACAAGGGCCGCGGTTAATTTCGCCACTTAACATGCAATGCCTCAAGAAATCGACGGAAAGTGGGGAACGGAAATGTCTTAATAGGAACGAATTCTCTCTTAACAAGGTTCCTTATACCTTGCCTGCTATGAGCGGGATAGTGATAGGATAGTGTGTCAAAATATATATATTTCTTGTTATCAATTTCATATATAATATCTCAGGCTACATAGTCACATCGTCGTATAAGCCTGTGCGATATTTGTTGTAACTGCATCGCTGCTTGAAACTAACTGGACGAATTTATCATATACTATTCCTATTAGTGTCAATTGAATTTCAGATTTATTAATGTGTGGTAATAGACGGAACACAACGCTGTATTTTATCTTGCTGGAGTGAAGAAATTAAAATAATAGATTCTCCTGAGAGAGTATCGAACCCACTATCATCACGTCTACGGCTAGAGTCATTGAGCCATGACTAAATAATAATGATGTTTTTGTTTTTAATTTTAAAAGAGAGTATAATACGTAGCTTATTCCAATTCTCCGAATGACAACTCCTTAGACGTGAAAAAGGAAAATAAAAATTATATTTAATACACTGTCACAGCTTTCATAATAAAGGGATAAGGATTCGTTAAAAGCGTCGTTAGAATCCTCGCTGTTATTTATGGAAATCAGTCTTCGGTACGTTTTGATCGTTTACTCTTTGCGGTATGTTTAGAATTTAAAATTTAAAATTGTATATTTCAATAGGACTTACGTTTTTCTTTCTTACAAATAAATGTTGAAATTCAAGATAATGGTAAAGTGTTTATAGTGACAATTGAAAGTAGGCCAAAAAAATTTTCTTCGACTTCATTTGATTAACCATCTTAGTGGGGCCAGTCGTGGCGCTCGGGCACATAGTGTGATTAAACACGCGACTGGTTGTGGGTTCGATCCCCATTTAAGGTAATTAAATATTTTTTTACATTTATATTTTCATTTCTTCGCTCGAAAAGCCCGTCTCGAGTTCATCAAAGGTTTCGCCAATGCCTCCAGAATTCTGGGGAAAGTGGAAAACGGAGTGTGTTAACACTAGGTTCCCTCGGCCTAGCCTGCTGTGTGCAGTGTGAAGCTGATTTTTTTTTTACTTATATATAATAACAACCGCGTCTACAGTCAGACGCTGATATAAATAAATCCTTAAACGTAAACACTTAGTATTCTATATAATTGATGGATAAATCTTCTTAAGACACGATACGTTACGTTATACGTCAACGTGACGACAAAAATGACTTATATATTTTTTTTTTAATCGCGTCGTATACGTCGTATTTTGTAAAGAAGTTTCAGTAACGAGATGCCTACACAACTCGAATGCAGCATAATTATGTCTAAGTATTGCCTTTGTAATACTCAGACTTTGCGATACAGAATATAATTTAGAAAAGTAGCCCCTACGGTTTATTGTAGTTGTTTAACCAACTTTGTATTTAGTGGTAATGGGTTTGAATTAAAAATTATATATATAAAAGGTGGAGGGGAAAGTGGAGTGATTGGTCACATGTTAAATTTGTTGTTTAATAAATCTGTCTCATATTTTGATGTGTTTCTGTTTATATTTTTAGTAGTAGTTGTGAAGCTAATAAATTAAATATTTAATCAATAAAGAATAAGTATTAAAAATAAATTTATAATGTCACATTAACAAAGTTCAATAACTTTAAAAGAACATGGGAACATAATGCACGCCTAAACACTCTATTCCCCATTTTCCCCTGAATTTTTAAGGTTACTGGTGGCGAATAGGTGGAAGTTAACACCCCGCCTTGTCTCGTTACGTAACTAAATGGTAATATTAAATATTGTATTTCCCCGAGTGGTGATCGAACCCAAAATCGTCGCGCTTGTAGTCGCACGTTACGTGTATTTTAAATATATTCATTTCGTGAGTAGGTAGTATATACGCTAAATCACGAACTACAGTTAACATTCTCTAAACTATGGAATAGTGTATCGACTGCGTTTTCATTTTTAACAAACTCTTGAAGCTTAGATTCAAATAAAAATAGAATTCAATTCATTTTTGTAGATCAAAAACTCGATTCGTCTAGACATCTCGAAAATGTTAGTGAAAAGCCGAATGTCCATACAAAATGGTAAAAAATCCTAAAATCGTGTCGTTCACGTTCCGTTGCAAATATCACTAATGGGATACCTATTTCACTGCAGTATAATTATGTATATTTCTTTGTCGTAGAGCCTGCGACAGAAAAAACAAGTTAAGACGTTTTTAACAAGATGAAAGGACACCTTCAATTAAATTTCTTAGGACTTTTGTGTAGAATCTTGAATAATGGGTTTTAAAAGTCTTTTATTTTTAGTTTCAAGCTGTATCCTGCCTGTAGCAGAAAATTAGACGGAAAATGGTGAATAAAGTGTCTTAGTAGCAGCGTGAGGCTAATAAAGTGAAATTTAAAACATCCCTCAAGAAACTAAAATAATAATTAATAAATAATTAAAAAACGCCACAAAAAGGTCTGAAAAATAAACGACCAACTATAAAAGAATTGATAACCTTCTAACTACTACACATATTTTTTGAATCATGGCTAAGAAAACTATTGATTAAATCACCTTTCAAACAAAAAAACTAAATCAGAATCGGTTTAGCTTCACACTGTATCCCGCATTTCGAATTCTCGAGGCATTGCGTATCAGCAGATACTGACATATATGTATATTCTAAAAGCTCAGATAATAGATTAAAGAATGTAACATTCGAGGCGCTATCTTGCAGCTTGCCAAATCGAAACATTGCAGGTCATTCAATATCGGATACAAAATTGATTTATAATGTGTCATATAAACGATAGCCTAAGCGATAAGATACTTGTTGTGATGAATAGTTTTGTCTGATTCTACTTTTTTCTAGCTTCACGCTGTATCCCGCATATAGCGGGGTACTGCTTACCCTAGGCAGCCTAATTTTAAGATACCTCATTCCACACGCATCGCCCGATGTTCGTACAGAGGCAGATGACCTCTAAATTTATACATTTGTAGGGGGTTGCACAACAATTATTTAAAAGAAATATTTACGAGTATAATATTAATATACGCAAACATACATACATATACGTGCATGCGATACTCGCTGGCGTCATTCCAGGGGATGCAGTGAGATATTTTTCTACGTGTATCGCCCGACACATAATCACTGAAATGGCTGAATATTTATCTTTGTTCTGTTCTTGGCTGGAGATGCATTTAATTTTTGTTTTGCTATTTCACACTAACATATATTTTGTATTTGTTTATATTTTATCTTACAACTTTGCTTGCGTGGACTTTGAGGCGTTAATTTTAAAAATGGATTCTTTCCGGTTTTCGTAGAAATTTCAAGAAATATTCTCTTAGTACTCTCATTCATTCAACCTCGTAATCTTCAAACATCAACCTCGTCCAGTCCAGCAATTTCGTTTGTGCAGTCTGTTCGTCAGTTACTCAGTAATGACTGACAGAGTGCGTCAACGTAATCGACTCCGTAATCAAGCTTTATGTATTCGATTTAAGGTTAGAAACATTTGGACACATATTCGGGAGAGCAAAGTTTATATATTTTTTTTAAAGAAAGCGAATAAAATAGTACTTATGTTATAAATAAGTTGTTTCTACTTGAAATATCAAATAATTAGTAACAATATTACTTTTAAGTAACTGAAATATCTCATGTCTGTTAATTACATTTTTATTCATCACTCTGTTACCAAAGTTTCTTTTTCATCACGAAATTTCTTTGTAATAAAAATAAAAGTACCTATACAAAATGACGTGGACTTAAAAAATACATGTTTTGGTTGAACACAAACTGCCGTCGGCCAAATAAAAGGTTTTTAAAGGCCAATCTAGTTTCTACAGTGTTTTGACTGAGAATATTATTGTTAAATTAGTCTAATGTATTCTTTATGAAAAGCTTTAAAAAGATGACTAAAAATAAACGGAATTTAAGTTAATTTTATAAAAGTTCTCTGAACATTCGTTTTCTTTTTTTTTCAAGAAAATGCTTTATTGTCTCTGGTTGGTCTGTTATATGAGTAGTTATTACCTACTCCTCTCCTACTACTTTAGTTAGTAGTTTTAATTGTTCAATTAGAAGTTATGGGTACTAACTAAGCTAAGTTATATTTGAAATCGAGATAATTTAAAATTTTTCGTTCATTTAAAAAATACACAAAAGTAATGTACAGTTTTGTTAGCCTTAATTTAGGAATTTTAAATAGGAACTTAGTGTTACAATATTCCGTTGTCCATTTTACGCTCAATTTTCGACATATTTATTGTCGAGTGGCAGAATCTCAATAATTGATCGTGAAGTAAAAGTTAAGAGTCTTAACACTAGATTCCTTCAATCTCCTTTAAAAAACGGAAAAAATATTTTTTTATAGTGTTATATTTTTTATAAAGTGTAGTTTTCTATTTATTTACTTAGCGTTGGCGTTTATCCAGATTTGCGATAGTATATTTGTCTAAGATTTTTTTACATTTTTAAACAAACATTATGCTTTTTATGTTACTGGAGGCCGATTTTCCAAGCAATTTGGATGCGCTTCAACTTTTCTTGGTTGCTTAATTAGCGTTTTAATATCTAGGTTTTAGATCTGAATATTTAAGATGTTCTTGGTACTGCAATGTAACTGGGTAGGCAGATTGTTGTATTGGAGATTACTGGTTCAAATCTTGCTCTCACTCTATACTTTGAAAACTATTCAGTTTTATGTTTTTCCCCTAATCACACGTTTTTACTTATAAAGAAATGTTTCCACAAAAATATTACTTCATAAATCAATCAAATTATCTTTTTAATCAATTCCAAGTAACCTAACGCCACATTATTTTCAATTTTTTTTTCTACTGAGTGTAATTTAAACTCGTGGCTATCATCAGTATCCAACACAAAATTCGAAAGAAAAAAGCTATTCAAACTTAAATTTGAATTTGTTAATATAAAATATACAACTAAGGAAGCTGCTAGAGTATTTTGTAAGACAAATGGCTCGCTCGGAAAGTAGAATAGTGGCGTCTCACGAATACCTGCTGTAATGGGTTTATAATTAAATGATTTATTCGAATTAAAGTTGGGATCATTGTGGGTTCGAATATAGTGTGGGGAAATATATATACAAAATTTCACTGTTACTAACTAAGGAGTCGTAATTATTTGGAGTAGAACGCTGAAATTTAACATGTATGTATGTAGTTTAGAAGTGTAGAGGATCACTAAGGGACGATAAAGCGTGAAACCAAAAACCATTAAAAAACGCCGTGTTAAGTTCCGCCACTCACTGCCTTTAAATAAAAGAGAAGGAAAGAAAAGAACTCAAGTAGACTCAATAGTAACCCCACTGTACTATAGGTGCTTTAAATTCTTAAAATATATGTCAGTTTAAAGTTTTAATGGAAGATATAATTTCTCATTCGAAATAGCACAAAGAAGTATTAATCACGGAGACAAGATAAATGGTAATGTTTGATATTGTACTCCGACAGAACTAATATTGTTTTATGTATGTATACACGAGTCGTAGCCCACAATTTTATTTCCGTGGAATATAAAATGTAAAGTCTTGTTTATTCTCGTTTTCGTAGGCCTTTTGGCAAAATTTCAGTGTTCTACGCCGCATAGTTCTGGCTGTGCGTCAGTCAGTCATAACGGAAGAAATTTATATTTATTTAGAAAACGCGCCTCTTGGAAACCGTCCAAGCGCTCTGATCACTAAGCCATACGTTCTCATCAAGTATGCATACGCCGAAATTCTTTTACTGTTGTTACAACTTATTTATGTTTTTAGCATCTCTGTAGGGAGATTTTTACAAATTTGCGCTACTCGAAGATAATTACTTAGAATTATCATTTAGCAAGAGAGAATGCTATTTATTGAATAAATATTTTAAATGAATTTAAAGTCTTGTTCTAAACTTAAGATAGAAAAATATATATATTCAGAAAATGTATTGAACGTGTAACGCGGGGCTCAATCCTGTGCTTCATCCCGCGCGGTGTCTATTTCCACCATTCAACAAGCGAAGTGTTGAAAAATTAGGTGGAGAGTGATAACTGGAGTGTTCTAACACTAGACTCCTATCGTGCTATATCAATAAAGATGGCCAATTTTTCACTGAAATATTTAAAGAAGTCGCTAAGTCTTAAGAAAAGACCATTATTTTTCCGCTATCGTTAAATCCCTTGAAGCAAAATTCATTGCCCGAGAAAAATACGTTTTCTCCATTAAATTGTCATTTTTTAAAACCGACAAATGTAACCGTTCCAGGAGAGAATGGCTGAAGTTTAGATATCTTAACGAAAATGTGAAAATGAAAAAGACTACTTTATTTTTTAAAAAATTATAATTTTTTGTTGGTCTGTTGGTCCTAGAAAAATTCGTACCCACGAACCTTATTATTATTAACAACTAAAACTATCCCTAACTAGTTTTAGTCAGGGATGGCTTTCAATTTAGGCCTAAATCGTGGCGTAACGAGCCAGCGTCTTACACGATGGTTGTGGGTTCGATCTTACTCAGAGAATGATTGTATTTAATTATTTTCATTTCTCCGCTCTGGTACACAAAGTACGGCGTTGACTCCCATCATTCAATACACAATGTTTGGAAAATTCCTCAAATTTAAATCCATTTCGCTACCTTGTAGTCGGGGTACCTACAGCATGTAAAAATATAATATTAATACATAATCTTTCCGACCATCACAACATGTAAAAAACACTCCAAAGTTCCTCCCGATATCATCCAAACCACATAATTTACTGAGTTAAGTACAGTAATTTACAGAAATTCACACAAAAACCTTTTTTCGTAAATGTAAGGTGCTGCGGAGAGCACATTTGCGGTGTAATCGACACAATATCTGAGTTTAAGTGACGTACAATTTATGTACTGAAGAGATAGCGATTCTGTATTTTTTGAAGGAAATGGCGATTATTTTATCTGAAGCGTGTATCCCGCATATATCAGGTTTCCGAGTTTCCGCCGAATCTTCGGGATGTTGCGTGATAAGTGGCGGGCTGTCTTCATACTAGAGGAGCAAGCAAATGAAAATAATTCATTACTCCGAGTGGAAATCCAATTCAAAACCGTTACGTTTACCGTCAGACGCTGTGCTACTAGACCACTACGATCTCAATATTTAAGGTTTTTTATTTTTAGCAAGATTATTTGTGTTTTAATTTTTTTTTATGTAAAACAACCTCGCTCTGGCAACGAGGTGAAGTGCGGCGTTGAGATTCGCCACCCAACAGAATTATCTTAATGGGAACGGAGTATCTTAACACCCTCTCATGAAAACACGATAGTGGAGAACGGAGGGCTTTGGTACTAGGATCTCTTTGACTTTACTATATCGTCTTCTTGGTCCGTTTTTGTTTTACAGTCGAACGTTTAAAGGAAAGTGTAAGAAAAATACATAAATTTGTGAAATTTCAAAAACCTTGTGATACTAATAAAAAACATCTTTAAAAACCTATAAGTATATACATATATACTCATAGTTGTTTGTCTCTCCCAAGCATTAGCTTACCAGGCTCGCAGTCTAAGCCTATGCTATATGCAGGATACAAATTTTGATGTGGACATAAAAAATACTTCCGTTGTCAAAAATGTACTTTTATAATATTCTGTACCTGGGATACGCGTAAAGCTAAGAAAATTATAAATTGTCAATATTTTATATTCCTTCATATATTGTACCATTTATTTCGGACGGTCATTGTGCGGGTCAGCGCGTAATGTCACGTGAAATGAGACGTCCCTTTCGATGCTAGTGATGTGCCAAGTTTATTATGTAATAATACTTTATTTTCAAATTAAAAAAAATAAAATAATTATGTTCAGAGTTTTATTTTTTAATATATGATAAATATTTGCATTTAAGGTTGAAAGGATCTAGTAAAAAAGTAGAATGAATTGCTGTGTATGAAATAAATTTGGTACATTTCTCTGAATGCCTAAATACATCATCATACGCAAATATTATCCAATTCATCCAAACAGTTGGACAATTCTAACGACATTACATTTATAAACGTCTTACTAATAACCCTCTTTTTTGAAATCGGATAACTATGCATTTCTCCTATTAAGAATCGAACCCATACTCATCAAAATGCAACGAATGATACATCTAAAGTGAAGTTAAAACATCCTACAATAATGAACTTGACAACGATAACGGTACGAGACAGATGTGCAAGATGCATTTGCATTTTGAATTTCAACTGTCATAACTATTATGAATAACAACCTTCACCTGTGTTCTTTAGCTACAATATTTTAGACGTTTAGGTTTATGGTGTTTATTCTATTTTGTTGTATAATTGATGTGAAAAGGTTATGGGTACGGACGGTTGGGTTTCGGGTGGAGGAATTCAACGTCGCGTTTTGTCTTTTTACCACAGTGAGGAAATAAAGATAATATAATCGGCTGGGAATCGAACCCACCACTGCCGCGTTTACAATCAGACACTGTGCCATGGCACCATGATGGCCCCTTGGCATGATATCTGTTTACCAAAACTCCACTTTACTTTCAAATTCAAAATTGCGTGTTGAATGGAACTCAACGTCAACAAAATTGACTTTTTAAAAAGAATTTTTCTATTTAACTAAAGTAACAAATACACATCGAAACGGAACCATCCCTATATAACAATGGCCAGTTTCAAATTTCAACCACGTCATTGAATGTTCAAAAATGCCTCATTACGTGTATGAATGGGGAAAATTAGATCTTATCTAAAAAACGATAGAATCTATTTTTGTTTAGCAGTTTTACATTTTGTCTATTAAAAAAATTAAATAACCCTTCCTTAGGAGTCGGGAAAAAGCCTGTGTGCTTATTTTGTTATGTAAGACGAATTTTGCCATTGTAATTTTTGACTGATTTCTAAAAAAGAAAGGTTATGCGATATTCTCAATATAGAATATTTTATTATGATGATATATTTTTATTTAGGCTTTCAAACTGTAAGCAAAATATCGTATGGGTAGGTATGTTTCTCCAAAAAATTGTTGGAACTTATTATAATTTTGATTGTATTGAGCGGATGATTTAAGTATTGTACATTTGGGAACATTTTAAGTTTTATTAAAATTAGTTTAGTATTGTATGAGATACAACTAAGTAAATTTTGGATCTAAGGACCTTGGCAATTGACAGATATATTTTTGTAGGAAATAGGTTTACTTATTTTAAATTTTTATTAGATCTTAGATCTTATTAGAGCTTATTATATATTATAAATATGTATTTACATATTTTTTTCTGAAAATTCAAATCGTATGGTCTTAAAATTATTTTCTTAATAACATCTTTGGAAATTGTAAGAAGATTGGACACAAAGTCATTGTAGCTTCCAGCCATTCTCAGAGGAATGTAAAGTTTAAATATACATAAAAATAATGATGATGAGAGTTGAGGCCGTTGTCGCGCAGTGGCACTGCGTGTGACTGTAGGTACGCGTTGAGTTCCGCCATTCAACACACAATGTATATGACTATCTTGGCTGTGCCTACCTTGCTAGTTACGGAACACAGCCTGAAGCTAAAAAAAAATGTAACATAACAATATTGTCACCTAACAAAAAATGACTGAAACAAAAAATATTAATACAAATTTATAAACTCTGATATTTTCTTTTACATTTCCAGAAATAACACAAAAAGAACAAAAAGACATTGATCAAGACAGCTTTTTTTAAATGAAAAGCTGATTTAAAAGGCATTCACGCCATCTTAAAAGAGGTAATTGGAATAGCAAAGATTTCCAGAACAATAGGCTATTGTATACGACCTACATACAAACCTAGGCCAGACCAGCATTGTCTTGCAGACATGTCATATATAACAGTTGGGTTAAAATACGTGAAACACCTGTGTTCAATTTAATATTCGCTTTTGTCTGTATATTTGGATAAATTTATATCGGGGCACAAGCACTTAAGACTTCAAAATTATAAAATCTTTGTAAAATGATTTTTCACTTTTTAGTTCGTTGTTAGAAGTCGGTTTTTCTTTTTGTTAAAAATTTATTTATTACATATACACATATAATGAAACTTTAAATTGTCGCCGTCTGTACATGGAATATACTAGTATATAAGAAAAGGATGTGTGAATCAAAACAAAAATATGCATATTAATATATTATTAGTCAAACGTAAATCCCTCATAAATATTTCCCTTTATAAAAAAACTGAAAAGAAAAATAAATCAAGTGGAAACGGTAAATTGAATTTACATCGGCCAGTCCGGTACTGAATAATATATTGACGTACTTTGATATCATTCAAGACTTACGGTTGCCACATCTGTCTTGCTGTGCGAATCAGGAAAAATATCTATACAACTGACGACTAACTTGCTATTATAAACGACAATTATTTAATTACTTATATAAAAACAAAATATACATTGTCAACAAAATATTTTATTTATACATATTTAAAAAGGCAAATAAATACATAAGACTTATTATAATATGTACTGTCAATTCAACCCTTCAGGCTGACAAGTAATTACATATCCAGTAAAAATAAGTTACATCAGTGACACGGAGTCAAAAACTAGTAGTTAACGTGACATCCCTATTATAGTAACCAGTCCGCTTTGTCAGAATGACAAAGGAAGGAAGGAACTATTAGGATTTTGGGAAACTTAGAGGTTTATTATTTATTTTTTTATAGATGAATGTCAAGTGTTTAATGTTTTTCCCGTACATAGCAGGATAGGCAGAGAGTGTGTCATGTTAAGACGCACTGTCCCAAGAATTTTCTATTAATCTTTATTATATATTTATTGCGGTAGTGGAGCAGCGAGACAGCATTAGGCTGTGAATGTGACGATTGTGGGGTTCAATTCCCACTCTTTTCTTTTTTCTGGTAAAATCACAATACGCGGCGTTGATTTCCGCCACTCAACACGTAATGTCTCGAAAATTGGGCTTGAAGTAAGTGACGGAGCGTTTTAACGCTACGTAGGTATTCTATAAATGCGGGATACAGAGTGAAGTAAAAATTATTTATAAATTCCACGTCTAAGTTCTCAGCAAACCCTTTAATAAAAGACAATGCATTTACATATAAAATTATATTGTATTTGACTAGAAGGCACCACAGTACGATATACCAATCGTTTCCTCACAAATTAATGATAGGTTGGCCCACCTGGCTCCACCCTGTAATATAGTCATAATAGGGGCCTTTCAGTCTATTTGACGGTAATTATGCTATTTCAGTTGAGTGTGGTACAGCGAATACATTGTATAAATGCCGTGGGTTCTAATCTCAATTGAGTGAATTTATTATTTTCATATTCTCGCTACCTAGTAACAAGGCAAAATTAGGAAAAATGTTCGCTCTGCTTAACCTGCTAAGCGGGATAAGGCGTGAAACTAATCAAATAAATTAAGTGTACTCATTCCCTTGAGTGGGGAACTTAGGATCGAACCTATCTTCAATTGCACATAGCACATAGATTTTTTATAAAAATATAAAACATACCCATAGCTCTAAAGTATACGAAATAAACAACCAGCTCATACAATACTGCTATAGTTGTACAACGGAAGCGGAAGTCCAGAACAACGCGCGCAATGGTCATGATGTATGCCGTTACAGACGATAACGCTAAAGTGATAGAATGAAGGAAGCGCACTGTATTTACTAAACGAAGCATTTTTGTTTTGTATTTTTGTTGAAATAGTTCTGAGGCCCTTGTGGGTTCAAACTCCATTCGGGGTAGTACCAAAACTCTTGGGTACCGCTACTCAACTTACCTACCCTGCCTCCATTATAAACTAAAATAAATTTTGGTTAAGAATAGTTTATTCTTACTAGAAGTTTATGAATGTGAAAATAATTATTTTCAAACAGCGAATGACACGTTAGCGTATTCAATCTGTTACTTTTCAACTTAACAGTTTTGTTACCCGACTGCGCGACGCAGAGAAGCGTAATGTGTTTATGTATTATTTTGATAACTGATAACTTCTAATATGATAGGTCTGGAATATATTATCTTAGTATTATTCAACACTAAGGAGAAAAAATAAGGAGAAAAACTGTAACGCAGCAGGATTTGGAGCATGCTTTCTTAAATATTAATATCTAAATAAGTAAATAATCTTTGCGTTGTGAAAAACTTTAAGAATCTCTCTACTTAGATGCTAACTACAAAAATAAATTGTAACAAGTGTTAGAAATCGGAAGCGGTTAACGTTTTTAAAATAAACACGATAAAAACACATTCCGTCTATATGTTTCCGACGTACTCGGACAGAGGTTCCACGTAATTACAATAAGTGACATGTATTACTCAACAACAACACTACACACTAGATACCTTCCAATCAGGACTGCCGCCTACGAGCAACTGTTCCCGTTTAACACAATTCCACTGCTTTTAAAGTCTTTTTCACCTAAATCCACCCACTTTTACAGTTCAGTTCAGTTCAGTTCAGTCCTTTATTTATGGCGCTTCGAGTGTGCCAGTTGAGCAATAATTACTTCGCCAATGTCACGTTGTATGGAGAAGACACAAAGGAGATTGTACGGTAAAAAAGAGATTATATTACACAATAGGAGAATGCATGTCAAAAAGAGGTCCAGTTAAAATACTGCCTTCACCTATAAAATAAGAAAAATAATAATATGCGAATATGCTAACACAAGCGTATAAGAATTTTAATTGAGCCCAGTAGAAACGGTTTAGAGGCGAAACTATTTAAACAGGGTTCATGGTACATGGTTTTGAGTCCAGCTATAGTATTTTTTTATATAATCAATTTTATATATTAGTTTTTCTTGAGTATATAGGAATATGTGAAATGCACACAATGCCTGGAAACTTTCAAATGAAACGAAATTAGTGGCTACAGTGAAGAAACAACAAATCTTAAATATACGTAATATTTATTTCTATATATTTAGAATCACATTTATCCCAACACAAAGGTAGCGGGTACCGATTCCCAGTCAGGGGAACGAACTATTTTCGTTTACTCCCTCTAGTAACAAGGCAAATCTGGGCATTAAGCACTGCTACTCAACACGCAATATATTTTTATATATTTAATTAATAATTGAGCAAAAAAAATTCTGAAATTTTAACTTTTTAATATTATGCAGAACGCACTAACATAATTTAAACGATTTACACGAACTCGTTTGATAAATTTCAAATAATTAAAACAAAATCATTGATTATGCAAACAAATTCCAATCATTATGGAATAAAGCATTATTTTACAAAATATATTTAAATTTCTGTAGGTTGAAGCGAACAGCACCATTTGCTGGTTGATTGAACAGATTGAGAATTTTACTGAATTTGCATGTAAATGTGGATTTTGTTAAGTTATAGTTAAAATAATCTTATTTTAACGGTAAGATGAGCCCCAGAGGGGTGCGATTGATTGAATTACCCACGTTGAAGGGGAAATCTGAGATTAAAATTAAAGGGGTAGAATTATTAGAGTATTATAGTTCATAAAGTGTGTATGAAGGTTAAATGGAATTTTGAAGTGGTTATGTAGCTCTCCTGTCCTGTCCTGTTTTATGCTGAAATGTAGTAGATTATGTGAGACCCTCGTGGCGTGTATGTGGCGGTTGTGAGATGGATTTCCTCTGCCTACCCCGCTATTTGCGAGATACAGCGTGAAGAATGATAGGCAAAGAAAGATTTTGTGTTAGCACATAACCTATCTCCATATTTTTTCACGAACCTTTAACGATTATAACAAAGAACCCTAATAAAGTTAAAGTTAACAGTTAACTCGAGTGAAATTCAACGCGAGTGAAATAAATCACTCGTTAAAGTCAAAACTTCCAGAAGAGTTAGATTAAAAACACTTTTTTTTGCGAAAATATTTTCACAAATTAAATTAATTTTTCTGACATGATTTGTGATGATAAGAATGTATACTTTGCTAAGACCCCCCGGTACAGTGGTTGGTGGTGTCGGTACATTTGACGGTTGTAGATACAACTTGGTTCCCTCTATCTACTCTACTACATAAGATAAAATAATTATTAAAAGAGTAAATTTAACGTCACATAACTCATTTTTTCGCTTTTATTAAACACATAAGTATTAGAAAACTGAAAGTTTTGAAATCCACGGGCATTTTAAATTTAATTGAATCTTCTTTAAAAAAGTATCCGTTTTTAGCGTTTCCCTTTTCTCATTTCTCTTATTGTGTCGAGTGGCGGAACTCAGCCCCGCATCTTGCCTTGTTACCAACGCGAGGAAATGAAAGTATTAAGTTATTCATTCCCCCGAGTGGGAACGAACCCACCACCATCGCCTTTACGGTCACACGTTTATAACCCCGACGGCCTCTCGATTATACTCTTTAAGTTCTTTGTTAATTAATTTTCCACATACATTATGTACGTATATTATGTATGAATAACAAACACAATGTTAGAAGGGTTGCGTTGGTTCAACGGTTGATGGGTTTCTGGCCTTGAATTAAATAGTTTCAATATATTTAAGCCATTATCTAAACCCAGTCTATCTATTAGCTGTCCACAACAAGTGAAGCTAATACTATATTATAATGAGACAATCGTCTAACGCGGTTGTTGTGAGTTCTAATCAAGCTTGGGGGATATTTTGTATCTATGGATTAAAGGCAGTATGGTAACGTAGTTTCATATATAGCAAGGTAAACAGAGGGATTTAATGTTAAGACCTTCGCTTTCAATCCAATTTTCTAGACATCAACTTCTCAACTGTAAACGTGACAGTTTTTTTTAAATAAAGCTTTTATAAACTGTATACATCGTTTCGTAGTCTCGCAAAAGCGCGGCTTGAGGCATTTGGCTAACATTGGGAGCAAAAGCATCTTAACGGAGTCATTTAACACTAAGTTCCTATCTTCCCTCTGCGTGCAAAGGTATGTATGGGACATATAATCGTGAAGCTATGTTGTTCTATATAGCGCTACCTAAAGCTATACTTCAGTTAAAACAATCCTAATTCTTAGCAAATTAATCACATTAATTGCCTCGTTTCGCCTGACAAAGGGGTATATCGACCGCAAAATCTATTTAAGGGCTACTATACAACTATTAATTTCTCTATTAAAATATAGTGGGTTCCGCCACTGAACACAAAATGATGCCAGAATGCGGAAAGTGTGGAGCGGCGTGTCTTAACACTACATTCTACCTACCCTACGGTGTGTGGGATACAAAGGACCTGGATATAAGCACGACGGTTGTTGTTTCGATTTCCGCTTTAGGGAATAAATTATTTCCCCACTCTGATAACAAGAGAAAGCGCAGATATAGGTTCCGCGGCCACTCAACACGCAAGTTCCGAAAATAGAGTGGATAGTGGGGAACGGCTTATTTTTCACACTAGTTTGTCTATGCATATCCATCTATACGTATCCCAGTCCAAAGCTAAAGCAAAAAGATTTTCTTCCGCTTTATTAAGAGAAATACGACGTTAAGTTCCGCTTACAAGAACATATTGCAAAGCAAAATATGAATTACATGATTTACTGTCTATTACCTGTCTATATACTGCGAAATACGGAATATTTATGTTAATATAAAAAGATCATTTAAAAATTTATCTATGTTAAGTTTTAAGCCACTCGACATACTAAAATCGGAAATAACGGAATTTGTATTCACGCTCTCTTAGTTAATGCGTTCAAGAGCTCTACTCAACCTATATATTTTACATTACCTTGTAGAATAAAAGATTTTATATATAAACAAACAAACCTTTAAATAAGAGAAGGAAACAAGCAGATTGTGATAAGATTTGGCATACCTATGCATTCTCTTAAACGAAAACACTTTCTGCCCAAATTTAAGACAGTGTGCTTAGCGAAGGAACTTAACGACGCGCTTTGTTTGTACAAGAGTGCGAAAAATTCAAATATTTTAAATAAAATCATTCCTCCGACTGGGGATCGAACCCACATCAGACCACATCCAAAACATCGCATTTCCGTCAAATGCTGTCGGACTGCGCCAAAACGGCCTCAATTATTTATCATTTTTCATTCCATTCACAGCGACAGTATCACTATGTTTCAATAAATAAATAAATGGTATAAATGAAAATACATTGTCCCCACCTCCATACATACGTCATTGGGCAAATAATCTTGAGCCGAGTGTCTAAACAAAGTATCAAATAAAGTGTTATACGTAGAAAAACGTGACAAAAGGGAATTGCTGTGTATACAGCATGTTTTATTTTGTTTTATTGTGGTGAGTTGGTTTTTGGTGGAAAGTTTAAATGATGATGTCGACATGGAATTAGTAAGTGATGTTAAACATGATAATTATGAGTTCGAGCCTAAATGGAATCCATTTTTTCTCTCAGAAGGCAAAGCGCGGCGCTAATTTTCACCAATCAACACACAATAACCCGAAAATTCGGCAGAAAGTGGAGTGTCTTAACACTAGGGTCCCTCCGCCTCCTATATGCCGGACATAGCGTGAAGGGGATAAAAAGTCACTTATTTATAACATGACGTACTGAATGATGGACACCGATGCTGTTCTTTGCTTAACCGCATTGGAAAAACATTTCAATAACAGGCTTAATACGTCTTACACAACTATCATATTCAACCTCAAACTCTTCAAGTATTCTAAGAAAGCATCGATTATTTAATTACATTCATAACATAATCAATTTAAGAAACATCCTCTATAACGAAAATAGATAAAAAGAGACAATAAAATATAGTATATATAGTGAATCGCCTCAGGCGGTGCGGCAATATTGTAGACCAAGGCGGTATCTCTCCTCGCTTTGTACTGTATTGAAAGTGTTTTGTTATATATTTTATTTATGATGGAAAGTGTGATTGGTGGATTACGAAAGAGTATCAATGTATCTGTTGGTAATAGGTTCAATGTCAATTTTGGATTTTTTTTCAGCTTCACGCTTCATATCTATAGTTTCAGTTGCAGAGTAGCGAAAGGGAACTTGTCACTTGTGTCAAAATACTCCAGCTTGTGATTGTATACATAACATAACTACTTGTTGAAGCGGAACTTAACGCCGAGTTTTGTCTTACCAAAGCGGAATGAAAACAATTCATATCTTGGGAAAATTATTGTATGTAAATTTAATTTTGTTTATCTAATTTGATTAATCTATAAGAGGAACGAAACATGGAGAACGGACGAACGGATCTAAGTACTTGACAAATATATATAGGAAACAAAAAATCCATAAGTAATTTTTGTTTGTCGAATGATTTTTGTGAATTGAAATGATAAAGTTAATTGAAGAAACTTGATAACATTATTTATTACATTTTTTTTGTTTTCACGCTTCAGCTTACGAAATAGCCTTAATTAAATAACAATAAAAATAATAATCACGTCTTATTGAAATATTCTGAATTTTTAGGAAGTAAAGTAATCATTGTCATTTTTTACTCGCCGCTGTTCGCTGTTCATATTATTTTATACACTGAGAAATTTGCCCCGTCCCAATACACTCTATGAGTCAATTAGGTACTAAAAATAATAAATAAAACTTACTGTAAGTGTGAAAATCGGTAACTTGCACAGTATTGCAGTCTTCACCAACTTGCAGGTAGGTGATCTCGCATCGGAACACACCCTCGTCCTCGGGCTTCACGCTGGTGATGACCAGTTCAGCGTACGTTGCGTTCGGTTCATGAGATATTGATAACCTGCGGACAAATAAATACTATTTATTAACTATTCAGATTGATTTTATGTTATAGTTTTATAACTTCTAGTCGTCATCCGTATGTCCATTGTGACGACTTTAAGATCTATAACGAAAAATCTCGTTCTTTCTCGTTGGAAGGGCGTTGGGCCGCACCAGTAAATACGACGGATGACACTACTGGTACTGGGTTTAAAAAAATTAAATTCAGAATGTAATTGGGTTAGGAAGAGTAGGAAAACATTAAGAGAGTAACGGTTCTCAAAATTCTTACCGATGATTGTACCAAAATGGTGATTCGTGATGTTCATTGATTTGTGAGATCAACATAAGTCGTTGGTTCGAACGCACTGCCGCAAGTTGTTCGACTCGTAGGCGGACACTACTACATACACTAGAGTTCCAGGTAGAGGTACATGAAATAGCATCACACACCTACATATACTTACACCGTATTATAGAACAATTGTAGAAGCCTTTACACATATATGTATGTCCAATATCATACGAGCATCGCTTATGCATCACAAGCGCACGCGGGACAACGTCGATCGCGGTATAACAATAAAATGCTACAGCCATTCATCTAGTACTACCAGTAGTAGCGTTACCAAGCATCAGTCGGTTGTGACTCCAATATCAGTTATTAGTAAAACATAGGGTCAATGCACTCTGACAATCGAATTTATGATTAATAAATTATTACAGTCTTAATAATATTAAATTAAATATATCGATACGTCGAACCTAGTGTTAAGACACTCCGTTCCCCACTTATTCTGTTATATATATAATTTTTCCCGACTGCTAAGGAAGGGTTATGACAATAATTTTTATATCATATTATAAATGATAATATTACTCTTCTTTGTTTTAATAATAAGATATTACAACTTACCGACAAAGTATTCCAAAACAAACAATCGTAAGTAGTGACAGCACTTATTACTTATATCACTATTATATTCACTAACTCACATGATTTTTACATGTAAAATGTAACTAAATATATATTAATTATAAATTTAAACTTGTCTAAACATTTTTGAACAACTATCCTTCATCAGACGCGTCCGCCATCTTCCTTCTCTTTTTTTCAGTATTTGACTTTGACGTTGACAGTAGCTTATTCAGCCAACATGATATTTTGCTATATTAAAAATATTAATTATGTTATTATTTCTTTTAAATTATAAAACAATGATGACTTATAATTGTTTAATTATTTTTAATAAATATACCTTATATCTACGTGTTTACCTACGGTGTATTACGTCACTTTAATATTACTTTTGAACGGTACGCGTAATTAAAGAACTGAACTAAATTATTATTTACTAGCAATCCCCTTGCGGCTTCGCCCGCTTTTACTACTGGATTATTCATATAATGTATGTTTGCAAAGCACTTAAGATAATGTGAAAATTAATTAAACCCTAATGCAACCCGCATTTTCGTAGTTTCAATAAGGATTTTCCAATTGTTTTACACAGCAAGGGTTTTTTAGTAGGTACCGTAATTTTAAATCTGTGCTACTAATCTGTTCAAGTACTTATTAAAATATATCTAAATGACTAATTTTAGATAGTTAAATGAATATTTTTAAACGGAAGAAATTATAAACAAAAACCTGCCTACTAATGACTACTACAAAAAATATGAAACCAAATATGTATATCGCGCTGAAATAATACATTCAACTCCAATTATCCAATACGTGCAAACGCATCTAAATCTTTGCTGCTATAGAGGCAGGCGGGTTTTTTTTTTTCGAGCTTGTGATTAATTCTGAAGAGGGTGTTCTGTCCCTGATGAAAAGCAAGCACGACATAGCGGCCTGTGAGGTAAATTAAATAGAATGCACCGGCCGGGAATCGACCCGGGCCGCCCGCATGGCAGGCGAGCATTCTACTACTGAACCACCTATGCGTGTAAGGCAGGCGGGCGCGGCGGACGCATGGCGAGTGGCGAGCCGTTTCGCAGCAAGGATTTTTTGATATTGTAACAACTTCTAAAGTACTTATTAAAATGAAAAACAGTAAAAGACATTTTTGATCTACATTAAATGGCCAACGTAACTAATGTACTTATTTATATGCTGAGAGTAAGGGATAAGTAAAACTTGAGTCGATACAGCTGAAGTGTCAACGGCGTGATGTGTCAACAATTAAATGCGTTTTTCTCCAAAACTATTCGCAATTTCGAAATTGTGTGAAAAGCAAATTTTATCTTCGTTTAACGTAGAAATTTAATAAAGAATTTTAAAGGATAAGGATTAATGCCATTATAGAAAAATATCCCTCACAATAAAAAATATATTGAAATTATTATTTTTAGACAGAAAATTTTTCACTACTCGTTATTCTTAAAAGATATGAATATGCCATCGCGTACTTTTTTGTAGATCTTATTAAGAGGAACAATACTCCAGTACATTTTTTTCATGTAGTACTTACCATCAAAGCAGCGCATGCGCGAAAGTGTCTCAATGGGTAGGACCTTATACATATTTATCGTATTTATGTTAATTTACATAAGAATGTACAAATAATAAACTATATATAAACCTTCTATGAAAAATACTCGACTTAATGGTGAAAACCGCATCAAAATCCGTTGGGTGGTTTAGAAGAAGAAGAGTTAGAAACAACAGACAGACACGAAAAGCGACTTTGTTTTATAAGATATAGGATAAGATAAGATAAGATAAGATAAGATTATATTTATCGTAAATTATAAATTAAATAATATTGTAAATTATATTTATAATATTGTTTTATAAATTAGTATAATTTTTAAATAATGATATTATTTACCTACATATTTTAGTTACAGGCTAGGCAGAGGAAACCTTCAACCTTCAACTGCTCTATTTCAGACGTTGTGTGTTGAGTGGCTCAACTGAACTGAACTCAAAAATAAAGAGGAAAATGAAATTAATTCATCCCCCCGAATTCGATTCGATTGAACCTACAACGGTCGCGTTTACTATTAGTATAATATTTAAAAACCTATAACGACATCACAGTACATTCAATATCCGTCTAAGTTAGTCAAAGGCTGTCCGAGCCATCTCTATACCCTAGACACAAACTTAGAACTTTCTTAATGAACTAGAACTTTTCGCTTGAGTCTAACTGAAGTTATTAACTTACGTAACTTACCTTATTCCCAGGTAGTCACCGTACGTTTACGGTTACTTACAATATAAATAGTAATTACTATAATATGTTGCTAAATTAGTTAGCAAAAGTTGTAAGTTATTCATAGATTAACAACATAAATGTGAATGTGACAAAAGTTTAATATTGAATAATACATCGCGGCATCTTCATCTCCACAAAAAGATCTGTATGGGTGCCAAGTTCTGCGTTCACTCAGCTCAAGGTGTGACTTGACAAATTTTACATACAGACTGTAATATATCTGCTTTCTGAACTCATGCTATCAATATATTTGTAGGTAAAAATAGCTTGAGTTAATATAAAAATACATTGCGTGATTCCAAGTTATTTAAATTGGCGGAACACTCTTTCGCATGTTTAGATTGTAAAAGGTCATAGAATCGAAATATACTACTACACGGTTTTTTTTTCTTATTAATCTCAAAAATTAGGCGGTGCGTGGGAAACGAACTGTCTCTACACTAGTTTCCCTCTGCTTACTCTGTTGCATACGGGATAGAGCACGAAGCTATAAGAAATGTTTGTTTTAAAAGAAAAATATATTTATATGTATAAGAGTGGGAACTAAAAGTTTGTTGCGCCCTAAATCTTAATTAAACCCAGTTATAGTGAGCCTGACCCTCGTTCTCTTGATTAATGTTCTGTCTAAAAGATAGAGATACGTTTTATTTTTACTAAATCACGTTAATTGTAAGAGAATGAGATAGCACTCTTTGTTTCTGGACTCGGCAGCTGTATTTAGTTTAGTGATTCATTTTATATAATTATCTCTTTTTGGTGTAGGTTCGTATAAGTATGTAGAAGGAACTTAGTGTTAAACACTGCCTTTATCACTTTCCGTAAAATTTACTAAACTGCGTGTTGAGTGGTGGAAATCAACGCTACGCTTAGTCTTCATAAGCGGGGTAAAGGAAATGTTTTATATCCACTCCACGACATAAAATGATATTTTAATTACTATTTGTAATTATAATGTGGGTATTCTTTTAGCTAATTTTAAATTAATAATTTATTACATTTTATGCAATATTTCAAGAACCTAATGTTAAGACACTTCGTTTCCCAATTTTTAAGACTCGGGGTAAGAATTGGCCTAGATAATTTAAATATATTCATGTACCCTTGTGGGAATTAAAACCGCAACCATCATGTTTGCGTAGATGACCTAAATTCTCAATTAAAATAAATAAATATAAACTTATATTTGCACTTTCTTGCATAACGTATTTAAATAAAAAATAAAAAAAACCTTTCAGTAAGATATAAGCTTATTGAATTTAAGCGTTACGCTTGTGAATTCAATTTAAGCTCAAAATTTTAATATTCCTTTTAAATTCATGTATAATTTTACGTGAAGATAAATTACTCGTTTTATTTATGTTGTAGAACAGGCAACAAACAAAAAAAAAACCCATCATTCCATTCTTTATATTCTTGTATTTTCTGTTTTATAAGAAACTAGCGACCCCCTTGCGGCTTCGCCCGCTTTTACTACTGGATTATTCATATAATGTATGTTTGCAAAGCACTTAAGATAATGTTAAATTTATTAAACCCTAATGCAACCCGCATTTTTGTAGTTTCAATAAGGATTTTCCAATTGTTTTACACAGCAAGGATTTTTTAGTAGGTACCGTAATTTTAAATTTGTGCTACTAATCTATTTTTAGATTAGTAGACCTACCTACTACTAACTACTACAAAAAATGTGAAACCAAATATATCGCGCTTAAATAATACATTCAACTCCAATTATCCAATACGTGCAAACGCATCTAACTAAATCTTCGTTGCTATAGAGGCAGCCGGGTTTTTTTTTCGAGCTTGTGGTTAATGCTGAAGGGGGTATTCTGTCCCTGATGAAAAGCAAGCACTACGTGGCTGCCTGTGAGGAAAATTAAATAGAATGCATCGGCCGGGAATCGTAGCCGGGCCGCCCGCGTGGCCGGCGAGCATTCTACCACTGAACCACCGATGCGTGTAAGGCAGGCGGGCGCGGTGGGCGCATGGCGAGTGGCGAGCCGTTTCGCAGCAAGGATTTTTTGATATTGTAACAACTTCTAAAGTACTTATTAAAATGAAAAACAGTGAAAGACAGTTTTGATCTACATTAAATGGCCAACGTAACTAATATACTTATTTATATGCTGAGAGTAAGGGGATAAGTGAAACTTGAGTAACATACAGCTGATGTGTCAACGGCGGGATGTGCCAACAATTAAATGCGTTTTTCTCTAAAACTATGCGTAATTTCGAAATAGTGTAAAAAGCAAATTTTATCTTCGTTTAACGTAGAAAATTAATAAAGTATTTTAAAGGATAAGTATTAATAACATTATGGAAAAATATGACCCACAATAAAAAATATATTGAAATTATTATTTTTAGACAGAAAAATGATCACTACACGTTATTCTTAAAAGATACGAATATGCCGTCGCGGACTTTTTTGTAGATCTTATTAAGAGGAACAATACTCCAGAACATTTTTTTCATGTAGCACTTACCATTAAAGCAGCGCATGCGCGAAAGTGTCTCAACGGGTAGGACTTTATTCATATTTATCGTATTTATGTTAATTTACATAAGAATGTACAAATAATAAACTATATATAAACCTTCCCTGAGAAATACTCGACCTAATGGTGAAAACCGCATAAAAATCCGTTGGGTGGTTTAGAAGAAGAAGAGTTAGAAAGTTCAGACAGACACGAAAAGCGACTTTGTTCACACATCCCGCCGTTGACACATCAGCTGTAGGTTACTCAAGTTTCACTTATCCCTTACTCTCAGCATATAAATAAGTATATTAGTTACGTTGGCCATTTAATGTAGATCAAAACTGTCTTTCACTGTTTTTCATTTTAATAAGTACTTTAGAAGTTGTTACAATATCAAAAAATCCTTGCTGCGAAACGGCTCGCCACTCGCCATGCGCCCACCGCGCCCGCCTGCCTTACACGCATTGGTGGTTCAGTGGTAGAATGCTCGCCTGCCACGCGAGCGGCCCGGGTTCGATTCCCGGCCGATGCATTCTATTTAATTTTCCTCACAGGCAGCCACGTAGTGCTTGCTTTTCATCAGGGACAGAATACCCCTTCAGCATTAACCACAAGCTCGAAAAAAAAACCCCGGCTGCCTCTATAGCAACGAAGATTTAGTTAGATGCGTTTGCACGTATTGGATAATTGGAGTTGAATGTATTATTTAAGCGCGATATATTTGGTTTCACATTTTTTGTAGTAGTTAGTAGTAGGTAGGTCTACTATCTAAAAATAGATTAGTAGCACAAATTTAAAATTACGGTACCTACTAAAAAATCCTTGCTGTGTAAAACAATTGGAAAATCCTTATTGAAACTACAAAAATGCGGGTTGCATTAGGGTTTAATAAATTTAACATTATCTTAAGTGCTTTGCAAACATACATTATATGAATAATCCAGTAGTAAAAGC